>CAHIKZ030005622.1:117500-260000 GCA_903632075.3 Acanthosepion pharaonis | reverse complement strand
ACCTAGGGAAAGGTTTGAATCCTCTTCTTCTCCCCCATCAGCTATGGGTAAATAGCAGGAAAGATCGGGTTCTATAGCTTTGGATGGCAACTGGTCTACCGCAGTAAGAAATGGCAACCCGCCTCGTCAGATACATGATCGCCTAAGCGTATATCACGTATGGCACATAACTGACTGAGTATCTATTAACAAAAGGTTAACAGGCCTTAATACTTCGGCAGCATAACACAATTAATGTTGCAACAATGAAAGAAACTGATTTATCCCGACACTAATTTTTGCATGCCGTAAAAAATAACAGAATATTTTTCTTATCCAGTTATCGTTGCTGTGAGGTAACGTAATGGTTATTATGTGGACCCGAAGTTCAAATTCCGCCCTAATCTGTTGCGTTCATTTTCTTTTGAGAAAAGCATGAATCCATCCTCTTTTTCTTCCAGGATAAATAACAAAGTATTTTGGACTCTCTAACCTTGGGTAGTAACCAGCTAGGAGAAGGAATATTCTAAATTCAGAACTATAGAGAAAAACAAAACGAGAAACATCACCATTATCTTTTCCAAGAAGTCATGGCAATTCACAGATAATAGAGAAAAGGAATCTATGAAGAGCCTTGAATGCCTATAGCTGAAAAGAAATGGCATTTTCTTTTTATCAGTCGCCTTTTAAAACTTAACGGTGTTATGACAATGACATTGCCATCTGGTTTTTCAGTGTAAGGAAGATAACTTTTAAAATGAAAATTTGATTGATATTCCAAAGAAATCATGTGGGTTCTGTTAATCAAGGTCTGGAAATAACTTAGACAATTTGCATACGTATCTTTATTGACACATGTTTTGTTTTCGTAGAAAAAATATTAAATTAAGATTAACACTTTCAAACCAATAATAAATTATTGCTACTATATATTCTCAATCCCCTATTTGCACTCTTGAAACTATTCAACAATAGTTTACACGGCCTTTTAAAGAATGGCATTTTCCAGCCTACAACTCCTTTCCCTTAGGCACATAGCAAATGTTCTAACGAGGCCGACTTTAGTGCAGTGGTTCCCAAATGGTGCAGCACGCCTGATAGGTGCAGCAGAAGATGATAGAATGCAATTCAGAATGATTGAAAGACAAAGATTTAAAAATAGTTTTAAAAAGATTGATATGCCAAAAATAAATATGATTTCAAAATTTTAATTATTATGGATTATTTGTAATTGTATGCATGAGTACAAGTGTAAATAGTTATAAATAATTATTGACCGATTTTATCATTGTAATATTTTTTGCATTATATCAAGTGTTAAGAATATAGTAACTAGGGTCTGTAAATTGGAGGAGAGAGTTATCAATGTAGTTATCAATGCATTCGAATCCGCGGTTATCTCCCTTTTTTTTTCTTTTTTCTATTTTTTTTTTTTTTTTGGTCTTTTTTAATTTTAAATGTACATTCTATCGCATAAAATCTGAAGCTCGAGCAAATTTTCATTTCGAAACTGCGGTCCAGATAAAAAAAAAATTGGGAACCATTTCTTTAGTGTTATCACCTCAGGCGATAACAGCCAAGACCTGCCTTACGTCCAGGGATTAGAATCTCTTTCATTCCCATATTATTCCTTTAACAGAAAGGGCATTCCGCTGAATAAGCTTCTTCGCAAGAACCGCTATTTTGTAGAACAGGTACCCATGTTGATGATCCCCTAGACACTACATTCTTAACCTCTTCACGCTTATGGTCAATTCCCTCGTAATATTCACTTCCTACTTCCACCATTGCGTTGATATCACACACCTCATACGGTAACATTCTTTCTTGGGTGGCTCTTGTTAATAGGTTTAAAAAACTGATTATTTTACCGTGTTTATTTAAAGTAATCAGGTTTTCAGAAATATGTTATGTATAGAAAAACAAACGAGGGAAGTTAACACAGTTTCGGTGGCTAAGACAATACTGCCACCCCTTGTTTTTGTATACGTGTCAGTCTCTTGCGACTTCATTTTATAAATGCAAATTAAATTTTCAACATTGTCTTAAAATACACAACCCGCTCGTAGCGACCGTTATTAATGGCGTCGTATGAAAGGTAAACACATGTATTTCACGTCGGAAGTATTATTGTGTTGTGAGAATGGTTTTATTTAAGTTTATTTTTCTGGGGGTCTTGTTTTTTTTTTAATCCGTAATGTTTAATCAAATCAACTTTTGTTTTCACTGATGAATTTGCAGCCATTCCGTTATAGACCAATAATTTTATCCCGTATTAATTTAAAAAGGTAAAAGTCATAACGCACCAAGATACTTAAGTCCCCAGTTAGAACATTGTATTTTTGTACCGAGTAAAGGATAATTTTTCTATTTTCAAAGAATTAAACATATGACAGTCATTTTCTCGATGAAGATTGCATTAATTCATAACCACTGACAATATATTTTTTCCTGATTTTCAGTTAATTTCTATAAGAAAAATCATTAGCCTCACATAATTATAATAAGGCTCCTACTGACCGACAATCTATTTTTCTTGTTTTCAATGTTTATATAGAAATCATTTAGATTTTTATACTGAGATTATTACCAATAACGCTTATATTACAAAAAATAACAGTCTATTTTGCCTGTTAATTTATGATTTGTGATAATTGATTAAAAAGGTAATAATTTACGACACTTATATAGCATAAAAATTCTCTACATACAACGAGTGAAAGCAGGTGCGATACCGTGCTTACGTCAGCTACCAACCAGGGGAGGTAACACAGTTTTGGGGGCTAAAGCGGTACTGCCACCCCTGGCGGCACCGGACAGGATATTGTTTTTATATACGTCTGTCTCTTGCGATTTCTTTTTATAACTGCAACTGAAATTTTCAACGTTGTGTTAAAATACAAAACTCGCTCACAGCGACCATTATTAATGACGTAGAAGGGAAGGTAAATATATGTGTTTCATGCCGGAAGTAGCATTGTGTTACGAGCATGGTTTTATTTAACTTTATTTTGTATCTTGACTAAATCCAACTCGATGGCTGTTGGGCTGGGATCTGGAGACGATGTGAATCATACTTTAGGTTCCGGCCAGTGAGGATCATCTTCAAAAGGAAGGAAACGATTAAACGTCCTAGGAATCCACGTCCCCACTTTTTCCAGCGATTCGTAGCGGCTTTTACTTCGCTCCTACGACTCCTCCTTGTTCTTAATGTAGAAATTTGTATTTGGTTTGTTTACTGTTTGCGCAGACAATTATACACGAATAATCATAAAAAAACAGCAAATTTATAGAGTATACAGCAGAAATTGTACGAAAAAGACATGGAAGTGTCAAGAAGGTTTTCACTCAAATCACGAAGAGTGAATATAAAACACACAACTCGAGAAACCAATGCTGAAAGAAACGCCATTGACTATTGTCTATTGACATATTGTTTTGTTTTGCTTTCCACGTTTATCATCTCGAATCCACACTGTCTGGAAGTTCGTTCCATCTCTTTGCTGCTTCGAAGCAGACAATACATCAAACAATAGTCTGGTAACTTTCATTCTAGGTTTAAGAAGAATGGCAAATTGAATACGTTATTTTTATGATATGATCAATTTTATTTCAAAAAGATAATAACAAAAAAGTAACATTACATGTGTGTAACGTCACAATTCGAAGAAAGTAAAGATTATCAATAACTTAGTCAGCATGATACCAAAATTATGAACTAATCTGACATTTATGGCAACTTGATTTATGAAACATATTGTATTTGAATTTGATCAGGTCTTTCCAATTATCTTATTAATTTTATGAGCATTTTTAAGGATAAATGCAGTGGCCTTTTCGGTTTGATGCTCTTCCCAATTCTGACCAAATAATTAACATCAGAACTATTTTGTAACTTTATCTTGGACAGGCCAAGAAATGTTATATAGTTTAGATACGCGCGTGCTTGTAAGGGAATAAATAATTACCTAATTTAGCCAAGACGTGTAGACATAATAGTGCTCAATGCGATTAGGCAGAGCTAAGGAATATATGTTAATAAATACACATATACCTACGTTTGGTATGCGACACGAGTTTCATTGGTTACTCAACACGTCGGACGCAAGATATAGCTTAATAAGCTAACAAAACTCGAGTCGTGCACCAACCGTAGGTATATGTGTTTTTATATATATATATATATATATATATATATATATATATATATATTATAAAGATATGTTTTTGGTGGTACAAAATTTTATCACTTCCATGGAGAGACAAAAATTAGTTTTATTATTACCACTCATGATAATAAAAAGTAACAATGAAAAACGGGCTAGCTAACCGGTTTTGTACCTCGCTTAACAGAGCTAAATCGAGGTAAATAGAGTAAGTTATATGATGTGAAAAAAAAACAATGAACAAAGTTTATTATTGGGAAAAAATTAAATGGTAATTAGTTCGAGGCCTAATATAAAGTCCTTAATATATATATATATATATATATATATATATATATATATATATATATATATATATATGTCTCCCCAACTCTCTTTCCATTTTATCTATATAATCTAAAGTTACTTTGAAAACGTTTTTATTCCTCTTTTAACTGTAAATTAATATTTCATATAGCCCCAAATTAATATCATACGTTTAATATACGGGTTTAATTTTCCAAAACTTTTTCCCTTTAAGGCAAATACCTTCCAGCCTTCCCTGCACAGAGTCTCTGAAATAAATTCTGTATTAGTTTTCGACTGTTTTTTCTTACAGTTAAATTTATATTTCTGACACGAACTCAGTCCACACCGGGATTGATAAGACAGACGACTGATATCTCCATCTGACGAAATATGCTATTCCCCATATGAAGTGATTTTTGAATTTATTGTTTATTAATTATTTGCTATTAACAGATACAGGGAGCTCTTTTTGTGGATCAGTTTTAATATTTTATACTACTAGAATCTTATATACCAACGTATTTGTTACCTTTACTATATATATATATATAATAATAATAATAATAATAATAATAAGGCTTAAACACTAATATTCCTTGGTCATAATTTATTCCATTGGAATCGTAAATTGTAGGTCTGATGAATTGGATCGTATTTACGATTCCAATGAAATAAATTATGACCATGGAATATTAGTGTTTAAGCCTTTTTATTATATCCTTACTCTGTCCTGGACATTGAGTTCTACCTGGATTCTATCCTCCTGGAATTATTTTTTTTATACAAATATATATGGATGTGTATATTTACCACTAATATTATATATATATATATATATATATATATATATATATATATATATATATATATATATATATATATATATGTATGTATATATATATATATATATATATATATGTGTGTGTGTGTGTGTGTGTGTGTGTGTGTGTGGATCTGTAGAAAGAGAGGTTATTAAAAGATACCAATTTTAAATGACATCTTCCGACTTAAAGTTTCATAGAAACAACCTCTCCTTCGTCAGGGTAAGATAATTCCATTGAATTCCTTTACAGATAAAACATTTTGATATTTTAACTTTTATTCATATTCAACTGTTAACTATTGTTGTTCTATTCATCAATATTGAGCACTTTCTTTTAGCGTTAACGATTTCCGTTATTATCTCTCACTCTCTTTTCTCTCTCTCTCTTTTTATATCTGTCTCTTTCTCTCACTCTCTCCATTTCTCTCTCTCTCTCTCTCTCTCTCTCTCTCTCTCTCTCTCTCTTACTGACTATAGTGTGGAAGGTTTTTCTATTCTATCAATGTCCTACTCTTTATAACATCTCAAGGTTCTGGAGTCCTTATATATCTTATCCCGCAAGCCTTCCCTCTGTAAACAGAAGGTTTGTTTTCTGGCTCTGAATATTGGTCTCTAGTTTTCATTATAAATTGTTCTCCCCCTTCATTAGTCATCTTTAATTAATTTACCCGTCTAATCTTTTATTTCTCAGCATTAAACTTGATAAGACTGGGACGAAACCGATTGTTTTTAGCTATTAAATTTACACTGAATTACGCTTATTCCTTGCTATTATTTAATTTTGTACAACAAAAAATTGTTTATATATATATATATATATATATATATATATATATGTGTGTGTGTGTGTGTGTGTGTGATCGAGTGGCGCTATATTGAGTCTACTTCGTTACCTCTTCGTCACTGTTCGTACAGTTGGTATGGCGTGTTCGGGTTTCAATTCTGGATGCGCACTGCTGATGGGTCCCAAATATAGGACGAAAAGGGCCTCCCGTGCATTCTGTTGAGGTTCCTTTTAGACCCGATGAATTACTTAATTATCATTATTTCAAATCCTCCCAATTTATATATATATATATATATATATATATATATATATATATATATATTAAAAGAAAAGGGGGTGCCGCAAACGTTTTTTGGTTTATAATGTGGATTTATTGAGCAAAAATATATATACTTTGGAAATATACGCACGACACGTGTTTCTGGCATGCTGACAGGAACACGCCAAAAAGTAGAAACAGATCCAAGAGCACATAGAGGTCACTAAAACATTAAAAGATTAAATGCCGATAACTCGATATGGACAAACCTTAATTGTTTTATGACCCTTCACGCAGAACTTTTCTTTGACAATTTAGAAAGAAAATTCTGATTGCCAACACAAAAACAGAATGTTTGTCCATATCGAGAATATTCCACATTGAACATGAAGAAAATTAATTATTTTAATAATATGTAAAAATTTCCACTTTGGCCTGAAGACGGTTCCGAGACTAGACCAGAAACACGTGTCGAAATTATGTAAAACAAAGTATAATATTTTTTCTCAATAAATCCACATTACAACCAAAAACGTTTGCGGCACCCCTCTTCTTTTTAATATACATACTTTTCTCTCGTTGGAACCACTACAACATATTTCCTTTATATATATATATATATATATATATATATATTGTTTGGGTGCACTTAATACATTTACAAAAATATTGATTCTATGAATCGCTCCATTCTTTCTGATGGATTATGTCAATCAACAAAATACAAATAGTATTTTTTGTTAAAGAAGGCATAGGAAACTCTGTATTAAAAGTAGTAGTCAGTGTTTAGTATTTCCTTTACGAACACAATAACAAAGAAATAACCGCCACCATTCAATACTTCTATGTACCATTCTTTAGTAGTGTGTCGAGAACACAGTCAACGAAAAATAAAAAAATCTCAACCTCCTTTGAAAACGACACGGATAGAAAAGGAGAAAAGGTTGTTTTATGTTTAGTACCCAAGCCTTTACCTACTGCCTTGTTTGCAACAATTTTTTTTTTTTTGACAGGCGTTCGATCGCTTACAATACACTTTCATTACATGTCACCCAATTGCCTCTTCCACAAATAGCAATGTAGATTGTTCTGTCCTTATACTATACAAAAGAAAACTGTTCAGTCGACGCCGCTTAGATAACTAGGTTCGTTTCTCTTTATTTTAAAGAAATTATATAAATAAAAATAGTTCTTTCTGTATTTTAGATTGATTATTTCCTCACCTATATAATGAAATACGTTATAGTTACAAAAAATGTTAAAATAAACCATGCCTGTGATTTCAATAAACAATGCTGAGGATTTTAAAAACCCAAGAAATACCGAGCTAGGCTTCAACTAATAAAACTGAACTATTTTATTTTATTAGCAACGTGTGTATATATATATATATTCGGTCGAAACTAGTCGAGGAATCTAAATGGAATAATAATAATAAAAAAACGAAAGAATATTAATCTACAACCCAGTGTGTCTAATGATCTTAATTTTTTAATTTTTATTTTCTTATTGTTCAAAATATATATATATATATATATATATATATATATATATATATATATATATATATATATATATATATATATTAGGCACGATGGAGTAATGATAGAAACCCGTGCTAATACACATGCGAAAGGTATGAATTTATCTTTTCTCCCCGCCAGCTATGGGTAAATAGCAGGACAGACTGAGTTCTATACCCTTGATGGAAAACTGTCTAGAAGAAGGAATGATTTCCAAACTTCCGTCAGACTATCTTGCCCTGAAACACCACTGCGGCTGCGGGTACATGTGCTGACCCTAATGGGCTACGGGTCTTGTAATATATATATATATATATATATATATATATATATATATATATAGTATAGTATAGTATAGCTGGCCACTGTATTCGAGTATACCCGTCTACTAAGGCGGTTAGCCAATCTCTATTGCAGACGTGGTTGTGTGACGTCGTGAGCTGCGGTGCGATTTTCGCTTCCAGCGTCTCGTATGCACGAATTGTCGTTGCTTGGAAATCTTCCATGTAAACAAAAACATACTATCATTATTGTTTTGTCCGTGTATTGTTTAATATATTGTAATGTAATTGTCATCTTTGAAAATGGCTTATGTAAGGCGAAAGCTTAGACAGAATTAAAAAATATGTATCAATATGGTCATTATCTTCGTCTTTTAATGATAATGTTATTAAGCTTATCAGATGATATGAAAAGAATTTACAGAAAATAGACAAAACTCATTGAAACATGCATCAATATATATATATATATATATATATATATATATATATATATATATATATATATATATATATATATAAAAAAAATATTTAAACTCGGTCGGTGAAAGAACCTGGATACCAGAATTTTCAAATAAATTGACATCTGAGAAAAACTGGAAAAAAAAGAAAGAAAGCACTAGAAACATCTAAACAGGGCGAAGAAATCCTCCAGTTCACCCTGAACATCCCATGTAGTGAAACCTAAGTAGTTAGTATCTGGTTCATTTGGACATATATATATATATATATATATATATATGAAAGAATTATTGCATTTTACATTTAATCAGTCATTATTTCCTAAACATTATATCTCGTATGATGCACGTGTTTGAGTAGACGGTGTCTCTATTTAAACAGGGTCAATTAAAACTACCTGTATCTGCATTCTAGAATCGTAAAAGAGAAAAATATGCTCTTTGGCAGTGTTCGAACCTGCGACTTCATTTCTAGGAGAAATCACCGTTAGATCTAGCGTGCTATAAACCTCTCTGCCACAAGGAGCTTCACGTCCCAACAACGTTCATTTATCTTTTTAAGTAATGAGGAATGAACATCTCGTTTGATCTTCTCAAACATCCAAATCAGCTCGAAAGTCAATAAATTCTAGAAGGGTAAACAAAATAATTACTAAGGAATTTCGGGAATATCTGAAGAAAGAAGATTTGCTCTCCTTAAAAAAGAGCAACCAAATCTGTGGTCTGTGAAGTTCTCTGTTGCCCAACGATTTAAATTATTCCAGTTCAGGCAGTTTGTCCTAGAAACGTTGACACAAGCTCGAACCCTTCCAGAGGAATGGTTTTCTTTATCAGGTTTCTGGGATGCACTGGACAATATACATAATTCATATTGTTTAAAAATAGGACATCTACTCAAGCATGTGTACCCACTCAAATATGACGTTTATTTACAAGGATACATGGATGGGCTGAAATGTGCATAGGCTGAAATGAAATAGTGATGATAGAGCTGTGAAATCTTGCATGCATTCATTTTAACTCTTCTTATTAATAACTGCATTGTGTCTTTCCGGGTACGAGGCTAGGCTGAAAAGTTCATAGGCTGACTATGGAGTGATGCTAGAGCTGTGAAATCTTGCATGCATTCATTTCAATTCTCCTTATTTATAATTGCATTGTTTCTTTCCGGGTACGAGGCTGGGCTGAAAAGTTCATAGGCTGACTATGAAGGAGTGATGCTAGAGCTGTGAAATCTTACATGCATTCATTTCAATTCTCCTTATTTATAATTGCATTGTTTCTTTCCGGGTACGAGGCTGGGCTGAAAAGTTCATAGGCTGACTATGAAGGAGTGATGCTAGAGCTGTGAAATCTACATGCATTCATTTCAATTCTCCTTATTTATAATTGCATTGTTTCTTTCCGGGTACGAGGCTGGGCTGAAAAGTTCATAGGCTGACTATGAAGGAGTGATGCTAGAGCTGTGAAATCTTACATGCATTCATTTCAATTCTCCTTATTTATAATTGCATTGTTTCTTTCCGGGTACGAGGTTGGGCTGAAAAGTTCATAGGCTGACTATGAAGGAGTGATGCTAGAGCTGTGAAATCTTACATGCATTCATTTCAATTCTCCTTATTTATAATTGCATTGTTTCTTTCCGGGTACGAGGCTGGGCTGAAAAGTTCATAGGCTGACTATGAAGGAGTGATGCTAGAGCATGGAAATCTTACATGCATTCATTTCAAATTCTCCTTATTTATAATTGCATTGTTTCTTTCCGGGTATGGGTTGAAAAGTTCATAGGCTGACTATGAAGGAGTGATGCTAGAGCTGTGAAATCTTATGCATTCATTTTCAATTCTCCTTATTTATAATTGCATTGTTTTTTTTGTTTCCGGGTACAGAGCTGGCTGAAAAGTTCATAGGCTGACTATTAAGGAGTGATGCGAGAGCTGTGAAATCTTACATGCATTCATTTCAATTCTCCTTATTTATAATTGCATTGTGTCTTTCCGGGTACGAGGCTGGGCTGAAAAGTTCATAGGCTGACTATGAAGGAGTGATGCTAGAGCTGTGAAATCTTGCATGCATTCATTTCAATTCTCCTTATTTATAATTGCATTGTTTCTTTCCGGGTACGAGGCTGGGCTGAAAAGTTCATAGGCTGACTATGAAGGAGTGATGCTAGAGCTGTGAAATCTTACATGCATTCATTTCATTCTCCTTATTTATAATTGCATTGTTTCTTTCCGGGTACGAGGCTGGGCTGAAAAGTTCATAGGCTGACTATGAAGGAGTGATGCTAGAGCTGTGAAATCTACATGCATTCATTTCAATTCTCCTTATTTATAATTGCATTGTTTCTTTCCGGGTACGAGGCTGGGCTGAAAAGTTCATAGGCTGACTATGGAGGAGTGCTAGAGCTGTGAAATCTTGCATGCATTCATTTCAACTCTTCTTATTAAGAACTGCATTGTGTCTTTCCGGGTACGAGGCTAGGCTGAAAAGTTCATAGGCTGACTATGAAGGAGTGATGCTAGAGCTGTGAAATCTTACATGCATTCATTTCAATTCTCCTTATTTATAATTGCATTGTTTCTTTCCGGGTACGAGGTTGGGCTGAAAAGTTCATAGGCTGACTATGAAGGAGTGATGCTAGAGCTGTGAAATCTTTACATGCATTCATTTCAATTCTCCTTATTTATAATTGCATTGTTTCTTTCCGGGTGAGGCTAAAAAGTTCATAGGCTGACTATTATTGATGCTAGAGCTGTGAAATCTTACATGCATTCATTTCAATTCTCCTTATTTATAATTGCATTGTTTCTTTCCGGGTACGAGGCTGGGCTGAAAAGTTCATAGGCTGACTATGAAGGAGTGATGCTAGAGCTGTGAAATCTTACATGCATTCATTTCAATTCTCCTTATTTATAATTGCATTGTTTCTTTCCGGGTACGAGGCTGGGCTGAAAAGTTCATAGGCTGACTATGAAGGAGTGATGCTAGAGCTGTGAAATCTTATATGCATTCATTTCAATTCTCCTTATTTATAATTGCATTGTTTCTTTCCGGGTACGAGGCTGGGCTGAAAAGTTCATAGGCTGACTATTAAGGAGTGATGCGAGAGCTGTGAAATCTTACATGCATTCATTTCATTCTCCTTATTTATAATTGCATTGTGTCTTTCCGGGTACGAGGCTGGCTGAAAAGTTCATAGGCTGACTATGAAGGAGTGATGCTAGAGCTGTGAAATCTTGCATGCATTCATTTCAATTTCCTTATTTATAATTGCATTGTTTCTTTCCGGGTACGAGGCTGGGCTGAAAAGTTCATAGGCTGACTATGAAGGAGTGATGCTAGAGCTGTGAAATCTTACATGCATTCATTTCAATTCTCCTTATTTATAATTGCATTGTTTCTTTTTCCGGGTACGAGGCTGGGGCTGAAAAGTTCATAGGCTGACTATGAAGGAGTGATGCTAGAGCTGTGAAATCTTACATGCATTCATTTCAATTCTCCTTATTTATAATTGCATTGTTTCTTTCCGGGTACGAGGCTGGGCTGAAAAGTTCATAGGCTGACTATGGAGTGATGCTAGAGCTGTGAAATCTTGCATGCATTCATTTCAACTCTTCTTATTAAGAACTGCATTGTGTCTTTCCGGGTACGAGGCTAGGCTGAAAAGTTCATAGGCTGACTATGAAGGAGTGATGCTAGAGCTGTGAAATCTTACATGCATTCATTTCAATTCTCCTTATTTATAATTGCATTGTTTCTTTCCGGGTACGAGGCTGGGCTGAAAAGTTCATAGGCTGACTATGAAGGAGTGATGCTAGAGCTGTGAAATCTTACATGCATTCATTTCAATTCTCCTTATTTATAATTGCATTGTTTCTTTCCGGGTACGAGGCTGGGCTGAAAAGTTCATAGGCTGACTATTAAGGAGTGATGCGAGAGCTGTGAAATCTTGTTTTGCATTCATTTCAATTCTCCTTATTTATAATTGCATTGTTTCTTTCCGGTACGAGGCTGGGCTGAAAAGTTCATAGGCTGACTATGGAGTGATGCTAGAGCTGTGAAATCTTGCATGCATTCATTTCAACTCTTCTTATTAAGAACTGCATTGTGTCTTTCCGGGTACGAGGTTAGGCTGAAAAGTTCATAGGCTGACTATGAAGGAGTGATGCTAGAGCTGTGAAATCTTACATGCATTCATTTCAATTCTCCTTATTTATAATTGCATTGTTTCTTTCCGGGTACGAGGCTGGGCTGAAAAGTTCATAGGCTGACTATGAAGGAGTGATGCTAGAGCTGTGAAATCTATATGCATTCATTTCAATTCTCCTTATTTATAATTGCATTGTTTCTTTCCGGGTACGAGGCTGGGCTGAAAAGTTCATAGGCTGACTATTAAGGAGTGATGCGAGAGCTGTGAAATCTACATGCATTCATTTCAATTCTCCTTATTTATAATTGCATTGTGTCTTTCCGGGTACGAGGCTGGGCTGAAAAGTTCATAGGCTGACTATGAAGGAGTGATGCTAGAGCTGTGAAATCTTACATGCATTCATTTCAATTCTCCTTATTTATAATTGCATTGTTTCTTTCCGGGTACGAGGCTGGGCTGAAAAGTTCATAGGCTGACTATGAAGGAGTGATGCTAGAGCTGTGAAATCTTACATGCATTCATTTCAATTCTCCTTATTTATAATTGCATTGTTTCTTTCCGGGTACGAGGCTGGGCTGAAAAGTTCATAGGCTGACTATTAAGGAGTGATGCGAGAGCTGTGAAATCTTACATGCATTCATTTCAATTCTCCTTATTTATAATTGCATTGTGTCTTTCCGGGTACGAGGCTGGGCTGAAAAGTTCATAGGCTGACTATGAAGGAGTGATGCTAGAGCTGTGAAATCTTACATGCATTCATTTCAATTCTCCTTATTTATAATTGCATTGTTTCTTTCCGGGTACGAGGCTGGGCTGAAAAGTTCATAGGCTGACTATTAAGGAGTGATGCGAGAGCTGTGAAATCTTACATGCATTCATTTTCAATTCTCCTTATTTATAATTGCATTGTTTCTTTCCGGGTACGAGGCTGGGCTGAAAGTTCATAGGCTGACTATGGAGGATGCTAGAGCTTTCTTCTTATTAAGAACTGCATTGTGTCTTTCCGGGTACGAGGCTAGGCTGAAAGTTCATAGGCTGACTGACTATGGGGTGATGCTAGAGCTGTGAAATCTTACATGCATTCATTTCAATTCTCCTTATTTATAATTGCATTGTTTCTTTCCGGGTACGAGGCTGGGCTGAAAAGTTCATAGGCTGACTATGAAGGAGTGATGCTAGAGCTGTGAAATCTTACATGCATTCATTTCAATTCTCCTTATTTATAATTGCATTGTTTCTTTTTCCGGGTACGAGGCTGGGCTGAAAAGTTCATAGGCTGACTATTAAGGAGTGATGCGAGAGCTGTGAAATCTTACATGCATTCATTTCAATTCTCCTTATTTATAATTGCATTGTTTCTTTCCGGGAGGCTGGGCTGAAAAGTTCATAGGCTGACTATGGAGTGATGCTAGAGCTGTGAAATCTTGCATGCATTCATTTCAACTCTTCTTATTAAGAACTGCATTGTGTCTTTCCGGGTACGAGGCTAGGCTGAAAAGTTCATAGGCTGACTATGAAGGAGTGATGCTAGAGCTGTGAAATCTTACATGCATTCATTTCAATTCTCCTTATTTATAATTGCATTGTTTCTTTCCGGGTACGAGGCTGGGCTGAAAAGTTCATAGGCTGACTATGAAGGAGTGATGCTAGAGCTGTGAAATCTTACATGCATTCATTTCAATTCTCCTTATTTATAATTGCATTGTTTCTTTCCGGGTACGAGGCTGGGCTGAAAAGTTCATAGGCTGACTATTAAGGAGTGATGCGAGCTGTGAAATCTTACATGCATTCATTTCAATTCTCCTTATTTATAATTGCATTGTGTCTTTCCGGGTACGAGGCTGGGCTGAAAAGTTCATAGGCTGACTATGAAGGAGTGATGCTAGAGCTGTGAAATCTTATATGCATTCATTTCAATTCTCCTTATTTATAATTGCATTGTTTCTTTCCGGGTACGAGGTTGGGCTGAAAAGTTCATAGGCTGACTATGAAGGAGTGATGCGAGAGCTGTGAAATCTTACATGCATTCATTTCAATTCTCCTTATTTATAATTGCATTGTTTTTTCCGGGTACGAGGCTGGGCTGAAAAGTTCATAGGCTGACTATGGAGTGATGCTAGAGCTGTGAAATCTTGCATGCATTCATTTCAACTCTTCTTATTAAGAACTGCATTGTGTCTTTCCGGGTACGAGGCTAGGCTGAAAAGTTCATAGGCTGACTATGGGGTGATGCTAGAGCTGTGAAATCTTACATGCATTCATTTCAATTCTCCTTATTTATAATTGCATTGTTTCTTTCCGGGTACGAGGCTGGGCTGAAAAGTTCATAGGCTGACTATTAAGGAGTGATGCGAGAGCTGTGAAATCTTACATGCATTCATTTCAATTCTCCTTATTTATAATTGCATTGTTTCTTTCCGGGTACGAGGCTGGGCTGAAAAGTTCATAGGCTGACTATGGAGTGATGCTAGAGCTGTGAAATCTTGCATGCATTCATTTCAACTCTTCTTATTAAGAACTGCATTGTGTCTTTCCGGGTACGAGGCTAGGCTGAAAAGTTCATAGGCTGACTATGGGGTGATGCTAGAGCTGTGAAATCTTGCATGCATTCATTTTAACTCTTCTTATTAAGAACTGCATTGTTTCTTTCCGGGTACGAGGCTGGGCTGAAAAATTCATAGGCTGACTATGAAGGAGTTATGCTAGAGCTGTGAAATCTTGCATGCTTTCATTTCAACTCTTCTTTCAAATAACGGCATTGTTTAATTCCCTCTCACTGCACAAAGAAGCCTTCAAATGTAATTTGTAGCGATTTATGAACCCATATATGGCATCGGTGTATTATCAAGTACCTGCAGAAAAAGTGTTTAACTGCCAAGGGCTTTCCTGCTGACATGATTGCTACATTAGAAGATGGCCGTCCAGCTTTACCAACTGCGCAAAAGAAGATAACTGAATTTAGAAGTGGAGAGTTTTAAAGATGACCCAAAGTTTGGACAATGCATCTTGATTTTAATGCGTGCTATGCGTGACCGTAGCTTTGAACTGGTTATTCTCCTGATTAGGTCTCATCTGATTATCTTATAAGTCAAGTGCAGAATTATCTTAATGATGATGACGTCATATCTGCTATTGATGATTTTTTATCAACAGGATGAAAGCTTCTTCACCAATGAAATCCAAGCTATACAACACCGATGAAAGAATCTGTGGAAGGGGGAATATGTTGAAAAATAAATCTCATTTGGTCACATTCCGTGAGAGTATCTTAATCAGCCTTTTAACTTTTCAGCTGACCGTCGTATACAGAGAAAAACAGAAAAAGAAGTAAAAGTATTTGCCTTAGTATACAGTCGTGAATGCAGGTACACCATTGATTTTATGGTCTCCTTGTTTCCCGAAACATGCCGACATATTTCTGTTTTTCCGGACCAAGAGAAATCGTATAAAACAATTCAATAATAATTTAATAAACTTCTAGGCTCCACTCATATATATTTCTTTTTTCTCCGTAGTGTTATAGACTGCTAGAAGCTTACATTAAAGTTTTATACAGCACCACATGAGGTCGCCCGGTGAATTAACCTGCGAATGGCGTGGAATTTAAGCAACTTTTAATTCTGTTTAGATTCCAAAAGAATGTAGGACACCCGTTACTGGAAAAAAAAATAGTATATCTGTATACTGAAATGTATAAATGATGCTGTCTTGAATATATATATATATATATATATATATATATATATATATATATATATATATATATATATATATATATATATAGGGAGAGAAAGAGAGGGAGGGAGAGAGAGAGGGAGAGAGAAAGGGAGAGAGATATTGAGGGAAAATGTATGACAAAGTGTAAAAGTTTTCGATGTGACGCATTTCGTTCTTTAGGCCCTCAACGGACCAAATTTGTTATGTTGGCGCAACTACGCATGCCCCAAAACAATGAATACTAACCAATTTCATTTAGGCATATATTTTTCCCTAATCTTAATAATATAAAAAATATATATCATTATCTACTGTATATATGTAATTTTTTATATATCAAGAACAATATTAGAGAAAAGTATATGACTATATAATCTCCGTCTTTTACCCGAAGACGGTCGCGAGACCAGAAACACGTGTAGTAAAATTATGGAAAATAAAGCATAATATTTTTTTTCTAAAAAATTCACATTACAACCAAAAACGTTTGCGGCACCTCTCTTCTCTTCTATATATATATATATATATATATATATATATATATATATATATATATATATATATATATCAAGGGAAGAGGCTATAGGAGTTCTAACGAGAGAAAAGTGTGTATATTAAAAAAGAAGAGAGAAACCGCAAATGTTTTTGTTTGTAATGTGGATTTTCTAAAAAAATATATATGCTTTATTTTCCATAATTTTGCTACATGGGTTTCCGGTCTCGCGACCTTCATCAGGCAAAGCGTGGAGATTTCCACATATTATTAAAAATATTTATTTTTTTCTTATCTTTTTCCATGTTAAATATTCTCGATATGAGATATTCTCTGTTTTGTGTGTTAGTGACCCAAATGCCTTTCTTGAATTGGCAGTGAAAAGTTCTGTGTGAAATGTTATAAAACGGATACGCTTTGAGCAGATAAGAATGTACGTGAGAAAATCATAGAAGATTGAAGTTTAAAAGCAGTAAGATCGATGCTGCTAATCGAACGATCCTCCGTAGTTCGATCGGTTAAGGCACGTCAGGTTAAATGGCGGTTCCGTATAGGATACAGGTTCGATTCTTGTCGGAGGACGACTATTTTCAATGAAAATTTCTCGGACATTCAGGCTGGTAAATGTTATTAATACTGTTTATTATAAAACAGAGCATTTACTTAAATATTTTATCTATAAAAAAGAATGTATATACATAAAAATATCTTAAAATAATTGTCGGACTTTGTACATTTCTTTATATATAAATTACTTGTTGGAAAGAGTTTCTTTGATGATCGCAAAAGCGTGAAATTCACGATCCCAAACTCATATTCATACAACCGAATATATATATATATATATATATATATATATATATATATATATATATATATATATATATATATATTCTCAGGGTGTATCAAAACCATTTAGAAACGTTGGCAGTGAGTTCCTCACAACAAAACAACAACATTTTATATAAATATATGTCTGCAAATCTTTCATTTTTTAGTTATTAAGTTTAACAAAATTTACGGTAGATGGCGCTGTGTTGCCATTGAGACTAGGTTACATTTGTTATTCGTGTACACTTTCTTCAAGGTTTAACGTATATAGTAGTGAGTTAACTCTGCAGCAGATTTAGCAACAATGGAACCAGACTTGCAAGAATTCACGAGATGAATTTTGTTCTAAAAACTTAATGTCTGTTCATTTCTACTAGATTAATATTCACTAAAGAATTTTGTCCATTGAGAAAGAAGGAGGTTATGTTAAAACATAAATATTTGTTACGAAATACGAATGTTTTTTTCTCATTAGGATGCAGCCTAATGCATCGACATATATATGTTTATAGACGATGTTTGTGTGTTTGAAACATTTATCATTCGTCATCAATCTTTTTTTTTTTAATATTCCCATCATTCAGTCTGGCTGTCAGAAGTGTAAATCTTTTCTTTTTTTTTTTTTTTGTTACAGCTCATGTTTTTCAATTCGAATTTGAAATCGGATCTATCTTTTTTCTAAATTTCAATTTATTTTCATTTCGTGCAGGACAAAATATATCTTCCTACTTTTAGGTAGGGTGGGGGGTACTGTATGATTTCGAAATTCTCAGCAGCAGAAAATTAGTTTAAATTTATATGCGGCCCTATTTTTAAATAGTATCCGTATTTGTTTCTATAACTACAGATAAAGAAGCTAGTTACCCGCTTGACTGGTTACCAATCGGTGAACGACTTTCATATTTTTTAAGCATTTTATAAAATCACATAAATTAAAAATATTTGTTCAGCACAATTTTTTTTTCATTACTATTGGTCGTCAATTATTTTTTGTACATTTATGTATTCAACCTACACTTTAAATAAAAACGAACCGACGTTACGAACTACCTTTTGTGTCCTAAACTCCAAAAATTAATAAAAATTTTAAGCTTGTCACTGCAGCGTTTTTGTTCCTCGAATCCGAACAGTAGCCTCAGTGCCGTACAGCTCGGTTCGGTGTAGAGGAGTTGTACTGTATATTGTAATGATAATCTAAAATTACAATAATCTAGGACACTTTTAACTGTCCCGCCTAAAATTGCGTCTCAAACGTTATTGAATGCAACTCTTAGTCTTGGACAGATATATTTTCTGTCACATTTGAATATGCAAAACAGAACCAAGAAACAATTAATTATTTGTCTGTAACGTGTAAGACCTTTTATTTCAATTAATCCAAAGTCTGTTTTTCCTACCATGATTTTAATGGTTTTGTTAAACCATTTTACAAGTTTATCATCAGGTCATGTTCTATAAACATATGTACATTTCTCCTACTTGACTCCATTGATTTTCCTTTCTTTTCGTCTTATGGTATTGTTTATATTCCCGCAATCAGATTAGTGGAATCGGCGAGCCTTGTGCAAATTGCGGGTTAGTCTTTTGCATTCACTTTCTCGCAAATGCAAATGGGAAATACATTTGCGTCTATCTCGTCTGATTTCAGCTATGCCTGAAATAGTAAGGTACATTTCACTTTCTAGACTAGAGGCAATCAGTCTAAAAGAATGAAAACTCTGAATTCCAAACTATAGGGAACGTAACAGGAAAACTCTCCGCCAACTTTCCTCATAATTCCTGGTAATCCACAGAGGAATTACCAAGGAATATCTGGCGTTCCAGGATCTCCTCCGTCCTGATGTGATATGGCATAATTAAAAAAAAAAAAAGAAACTAGTAGCCGACGTAACATCTTAAGATATTCAGTTGTTTAAGATAAAGTATAGTCACTATTATTAATTCTTGGTGATTTTCCATTTCATTGTCTTCTTGCTGTTTATTTGCATAAATGGACGTAATAATCACAATGCGTTAGAATTTGTTCTGTAACACTGAGTTGGTACATGAGAGAAGAATATGATAAATGTAAGCATTAGGAAGAAAAATCTCTTAACTAAAAACAGCCACACAGGTTGTTAGAAATATATCATATTTCTGAAATACAATATATTTGAAAAGGTCAGTTGAAGGTTTAAGACCCACTAAAAATAAGGAAAAGGAGAAAACGTGTTTTTTATTGTCCCGTGAATCAAGAAATCGACAATTAGCGTGAAAGCGAAATCTCTTGGTAAAACAAAAAGTTTTTACTTACAAAATTTTTTTTAATGATAATATTTGTCTGAGTAGGAACCCTGGTGTTTGCAACTGTTAGAATTGAGAAGATTTCGCCCATTCATTTCTATCAATCCGTCACTGAAAAGTTGTCGGTAAAATTTACGTATATGGGACAATAAAAGAAGTAAATACAGACTATATGCAATGTGCTATTTAACAGCACAATATATCCTCTCATCTTTTCAGTCAGAAGTTAAAAAAAAGTATGGTTTTAATGTATAAGACTCAAGGCAGCAGCAGAGACTAATATAGACACATGCCCGACTCCGTCCCCCACGATACAACGACCATTTCAAGAGACATACTTAATCACATATAATGTCGTGACTATGTCATATTAGGTTAAGAATAATCATTATTAATAGTTTTTATTGGGTTTCATCTTGATTTTGCTGCTTATCAAAGCGTTCGAAACCTTTTGATGTTAAGCTATGTAAGCAACATGAATGGGAAAATAACAAAATAGTCGCCGAGAGGATTTGAAATCTCATCTGTAATGCTTGAAAACCCGTCATAGTCTGCACGTTATCGATCAGGACAGAATAACTTATTTATAGGCTCAATTCAAAATTTGTCATATAACTCTTCTTTCTCTGATTTACTACATTGATTTATTTTTTGTTTGTTTGTTTGTTTGTTTGTTTTTACAACTTGTAGTCGAAACGGTAGAAGTAGGGTGTTTGAATATTTTGCATGGGGCTTTTATATTATTCCCAATTTTATTTTTTTTATTTTTATATTTCGTCTTATTTTTTGCATTGCTTTTGATTTTGGCGTTCTTGCAAGAAAGGCCCATAAAATATAAATAATTTATTTTCAATCATTGCTGATTGATTATCAGTCGTAGAATGCAAATAAAGTCTAAGCGATGTACTAAAAAAACGAAAAAACAAAAAAAAAACAACTCATAATGAAAGATAAAATTCGTCTGAAAGTGATAACAATGAATGTATTTTATCTTCGAAACGCGAACAATGGAAGATCATTACATCTGTTATTTCATGGCATGTCTCTTTAAGACGTAAGTGATCATGGCTCTCCTCAACTTCTTTTTCTTTATTATCTTGAATTATCAATATTTATTGGGAAAGACAGTCGTATGATTTTTTAGTGACAGAAAAAGGAAAGATTACTGTTTAAAAAAAAAGTAGAAAGCTAAAAGTTGGCAAATCAAAATGGTGTGCCATAAAGAAATAAAAACAAAAAGATAAGGAAAAAATAAAGAAATAATAAAAGAAGCCAAACGGTTATCATTCCTAAAGGCAGCTGAAGAAAAAGAGGTTGTCAAACGTGTCTTTTCTGGAACCAATCAAAAGCAAGGACAATTCGGGAATGAATTCTATTGACTTAAAAAAAAGTGTTAAGATAGATAGTGACGGATAGGCAAACGGATCAAACCAGCTGTTGAAAAGAATTTCATCTGCTGTCTCTTACCTACAGGCTTCGGACACTTAAAAATTCCACAGAGGGAGTTAAAAGATTACTATGCGAATTACTTACATACCTACATACACATTGACAAATACTCTCCCCTCTCTCTCTCTCTCTCTCTCTCTCTCAATATATATATATATATATATATATATATATATATATAATAACATTCAACAATCAAAACATACTATTAAATCAAAGGAATGAATTAGTCTCAAAATGTAACAGTAGATCTAAACTTCTATAATGTTTTTGATCTTACTTTTTTTAATTATCTAACCATTCTAATGATAAAACATATTTGTTATACTGGAACACACCTATTCTATTGTTAAAAGACACTTCCACCTATAATAAGTAGTAATAGTAGCAGTCGCTAAGGGGCTCAGTGAGTTCAGTCTGAAGTCGGACGACCAGCGGAGTCTCTTTCGGGGAGATAACTGACCCTGAACTCGTTTATACGGGTTAAAAGGGCATATTTTTGGCCGAGCCCACGGGCTCGGAGATCCCAGGTTAAACCGGCCTTGTGCCACATGATGCCCTCCTGTGTGTGGGGGGGGACTGAATATCGCTCAGTGAGTTGGTCTGAGTTCAGTCTGAAGTCGGGCGACCGGGTGATCAGTTGAACTCTCTACCTTCCGTCGGGGAGGAACCCGAACGAGGCTAGGCCGAAGGGCGGATTCTCTTTCGGGGAGGTAAACCGACCTTGAACCCGTTTATACGGGTTCAATGGGCATACTTTTGGCCGAGCCCACGAGCTCGGAGATCCCACGTTTAACCGGCCTTGTGCCACATGATGCCCTCGTGGGGGTGGGGGACTAAATACTCTCAGTGAGTTGGTAAGTCAGTCGATGTCGGACGACCGTTAGTTGGACATTAAAGTATCAGCCACCACAACTAGATTACTGCATCATTACCTATTATATCAAGTTCCTAACGTTTTGTACGTCGAACCTTTTTTAGGACCGACTTAGTACAAATACAAGCCTCCACTGTGAAACTACTCTACAACAATATTACTATATTTATTTCTATATTTTGTTTTCTCCATATCAATCCTATCTTATAACCTTCCACTACTTTACGAACTACCTTTTGTTTACTTTATTCTTTTTCCTTTTAATTTTTAAAAAGGTTTTTTGGTTTCTTTTATATATTCTGGGCATATTTTGTATTCTTAAGAATTTAACTTATCTTTAAAATTTTAAATGATTAATATAATTCTTTTTTTTTTTAATCATTTTTAAATATTCTTTCTTAATATAAACTAAAAACGATTTCTTGTTAATATTATTATATCTTATTTCTAACCATATTTGGAAAATTTTTGAGTGGTAACAAATTTTACTTTTGTTATATAATTAATAATTAATAAATTTCGTTTTTATAAAACCTTCTTTTTCGGCCTCCCATTAGTTTTACTTTATATTTCTTATAACAACTTGGGGTTTTAAGGTTGATATCTGGGTTGAATTTTTGTTGCTTCTTTCCATTTAGGCGAGACAACATCCGGCCTCCCCTCACTATCACTCAATTTGTGTTGTCTGCTATGTTATGACTTGGCTCTGTATGAATTTTTCAACTGCTTTTTTTTTTTTAATATTAAATTTTAAATCATAGATAAATGGATTGTCAAACGTGTCATTTCTGGAACCAATCAAAATTAAGAACAATTCGGGAATGAATTCTATTGACTTAAAAAAAAAAGTGTTACGATAGATAGTAACGTGCAGGAGAAAGGTACAGACAAATTGTTCAAAAGAATTTCGTCAGATGTCCCTTACCCTCAGGCTTCGTACAGCTAAAAATTACACAGAGAGAGTTAAAAGAATGAAAACTATACGAATTACTCACATACCTACATACACATTGACAAAGACTCTCCTCCTCTCTCTCTTTATTATATATATATATATATATATATATATATATATATATATATATATATATATATATGAACAGGCCACGATTACGTTTCGCATAAACAGACTGTCGCCCCTAAGTATGTTACATGTTTACCTATCAGACATTATCTACCGGAGATTATGCCTACGGGAACTATGCATTTTTGGAGATTAGAATAAATTTGTAAATTCACCAACGGGGGTTATTACACCGTAACAGACTTAGCCTCAAGTTCACATCAGACAGTCAAAGTATGAAAGTTTATACAAGGCGTTGACTGGAGATGAACACCCAAGTACCGTATGCGGAAGTACGTCACCTGGCACCTAAATCCGGTTTATAGGCTTGAGAAAGATGTCTGATACACGGGTTTATATAAAGAACCAAATTAAGCAGTCTCGAGCATGAATTATTTCTTGGTAATTTTTCGGATTAGCTCTTTGCCTAGGTTTTATTAATTTAAGCGCAGTACTCGACTGACGGGGATATTTAATCAACTCACATTTGAGTAAGCTGGATGTAGCCGTAAGTTTGATGCTAACAGCTTCTTTTCTCACATTTTTCGCTTGTGGAACTCCCTTCTGGCTCCAAGCTTACCAGCCAAAGTTAACCTGCAAAAATTTAACTGCAATGTCGTTATCTACTGTCCTCCTCATTGCTCTTTTTCTCTCCCTGCTCATAAATGTTTCTGCTCCCAACTCTTCCTTACCCTGTAATCCCTTGCCTCTTATTGGCTTTACTGCCTTGCTTGAGGTGATACCGATTTAAAAAAAAAAAAAGGCTCTCACACATCTCAGGTGGAGAATGAAGGTTCCAAGTATTAAACGACGGTTTCTGGCCGAGAGTAAATGATGTAATATTGGAGTGAATAAAATGTTAGGAAGATTCAAGTCCTGTGTCATAGTTTAATCGGCACAGGCACTTCATTAAATGTCTTGCTAGTTTGCCTATGTTACCGACACTGTATTGTCGTATGATAGACGAGATTTTATTTCTCAATCTGCGGTGCCTTTTGCTTCAAAGATGTAGCCTTGTATGTTAAATTCTATCTGAAGCCAAAAGAATATTTAAGCTTATGAAAATGAAAATAAGAACATCATCGCTTTTGAAAAGATGTCTGATTCCATCAAAGCTCACAATACTGAGAATTCTATACATGACAATTTTTATAAAGGCATGCGATTTGAAATTCTAACCGCTATATTCTGAAGCAGGATTATGTTAATATGTTCGTGCTTGGTATGACGATAAACTACATCCAGCAGCAAAGCACCTGATTGGCAGGTTTTGAGGAGCATGGAACTGCCTCTTAAAAGCTATTATACCCGGACTCAACATCACCCAGGGGCACTAGCACCTGTCAGGATCTCAGTAAACCCAGTCGACCCTGTACTTTCTGAGCGACTGTTCGGTTGTACTCTCTTCCTACGGACGGGAGGAACCCGAAAGAGGCTACGCCGAAGGGCGGAGTCTGCTTCGGGGAGGTAAAACCGGCCCTGAACCCGTTTATACGGGTTCAATGGGCATATTTTTGGCCGAGCCCACGTTAAAAAGGCCTTGTGCCACATGACACCCTCGTGGGGGGTGGTGACTGAATATCGTCAGGATCTCAGCAAATAGTTAACTCCTAAATTTGGGTCAAAACACTATGAAATTATAAAAAATGTTATAGTAAAAATAACAGCAATATATTTTCATAGTAAAATAAAATACCAACAGAAAAGAAAATATCACCAGAAGTATATTTTTGTAAAAGAAAATGGTAATGCTCCCAAGAAAATTAAATGTCGGGATTAAATGACCCATAAGATGTTGATATGTTGCTAAACACAAACATGCTAATATGTAAACATCTTGAAAATAAATTGTAGGACAGAGTCGTATTTGACCTAAAATGAAGTATTTTTATCCTATCTGAGATAGAAAATAACTTTGACTTATTGTAAGGGTTAGCAACCACGTCTCGCTAGATCAATTACGACTGAATAGTGAGTTCCAAATTCACTGGGTGACCCATACTTTCGGCATTGTGTCACATCTAATGTACACTTGCAAAATCACTATATACGGGCTGCAGCTGCCAAAGCTTCATTCTACAAACTTAGTGGAGCCCAAAATCTTTTATGAAGATTTGGATGGGGGTGCGATATTTTCACAGGTACGACGCCTATAACTTGTCGCTATTCTGCCTTCCCGTTCTTTATTTCCACCTATTCAGACTTTTACTGCTATGATTCACCCCTTTGTGTCCACGAAGTCGAACCACACTCTGTCCATCTGTAAGGAGAATATTCTTTTCCTAAGAACCACTGCTTTGTAGAACATTCTCCCGCGTGGATAATTTCACAAATGCTATATTTTAATCATTTCATGGCCATATATAAATATTCCTCAATTGAGCCTTGTATTCGGTGAACACTTCGACTTTAACACATAAATATAATAAAGAAGAAAAAATAAGAAAAATACAGGGGTCCCATAAATTTCCATACAGTGGAAAAATAAACCTTTTATATGAAAAACCATTTTTATTTATATAATCTGATCTACATGACTACCATTCGGGTGGAAACGTTCTTCAATGTGTGTCTTTTACTGCTGAAGAACACATTCAAGTACAGCTGGATTTATGCTTGGTGATACGTTGCTTAAGTTGATTTATGTTTTCTATCTTTTCCTGATACACCATACACTTCAAATGCTCCCAAATGTAAAATTCAAGTGGGTTAAGGTTTGGGCCACTCTACAAGATCACGGCGACCACTCAAAGAGCCTGAAAACTGCTGATCTAACCAGTGACGTACACAAATACTAAAATGAGATGGAGCTTCATCTTGTTATAAATAAACTGGAAAATTACCACTGTCGTTTAGCAGGGTATGGAAAAATATGTTTTTGCAACATTTTAAGATACTTATCGACATTAGGATTTCCATCAACGACAAATGGTCCAATAATTTTGTCAAACGCATCTTCTTGGGTATCTGAAAAACAATATGTATGGAAATTTATGGGACAACCTATAGAATAAAAGTATGGCTTATGGATGTGGTTTCCACATGTTCGCATTCAACCCAATTTCTTGTTTCAAGCCAATTGTTGTTTATAAAAGGTTTAGCAGCAGGACCGGTAACACTAAGAGGAGTAGACTGAAGCATTTCATGAGGATATTAATGTTAAAAAAAAGAGTTTATCCTGAATTCGATCGCTGCTTGCTCTTTTGATGCAACTAACACTTACAACACTACTTACCTACCAGAATACAATTACTTATCAATAAATATCCCATCTCTGTTCAAGGGGAATTTCAGATTTCATCAAAGAGAAAATTTATATTAAAATATTAAATTCATATATATATATATATATATATATATATATATATATATATATATATATATATATATATGAAATATATAGTCTTATGGTGTGCTATATTTATGGGATAAAGTGCTCAATATCAGAGATAGAGCGTGTGTAAATATAAAAGTGAACATAGAAGTCAACACTTAGAGGCGACAGTATGTTTCATGCTATATGCAATCGTCAGGCCACGATTGCATATAGCATGAAACAGACTGTTGACTTCTATGTTCACTTTTATATATATATATATATATATATATATATATATATAAATATAGCCTTAAGGTGTGCTATATTTATGGGATAACGTGCTCAATATCAGAGATAGAGCGTGTGTAAATATAAATATAAAAGTGAACATAGAAGTCAACACTTAGAGGCGACAGTCTGTTTCATGCAGAACTGGGTTGGATGTGAAAAAGTATTTGTTGTTAACATTTGTTTTTCATTCGGTTTTTCCAGTTACGAGTTCTTTTTAAAAGCTGATCGTTTTGTGTTCATTTTGTTTAGTTCGTTTTTCGTAACAGATTTAATATTTAGTATAGAGCTTAGAAAAAATTCGCAGTGTGAGATAGGCAAGAAGTAAGGCATGTAGCAACATTAACACGGCAAAAGGCACTCCTTTAAAGGCAAGGAAGGGCAAAAATATTTTAAGTCAAGTGATAGCGATTGCTTTATGAGTCGTACGATTTTTGAATCAAGCGCGGGCAACGCCGGGCCATGCTGATAGTAAGACATAATACTAGAAAAGAGTCAGTGATTTCTTCCATGATATGCACTTTGTTCATCTGTCTTAAAATCAGCCAAGCTCGACAAGATAGCGTCCTGGGTATGACGATAAACTACATCCAACATCAATCAGGAGGCTTTGAGGAGCTGGGACCACCTCTTAATTGCTGGTGTTCCCAGGTATAGCATTATAAAAGTATAAAAATAGGTTTTAATATCAGAAATAATTTGTAAAAAAATTATTACCAGAAATAAATTTTTGAAGAAAAAAAATATTACCAGCAATACGTTTTTGAAAAAATACTACCGGCTATACGTTTTTGAAAAAATAATATTACCAGCTATACGTTTTTGAAAAAAATATTATCAGCTATACGTTTTTGAAAAAATAATGTTACCATCTATACGTTTTTGAAAAATTAATATTACCAGCTATACGTTTTTGAAAAATTAATATTACCAGCTATACGTTTTTGAAAAATTAATATTACCAGCTATACGTTTTTGAAAAAATGATATTACCAGCTATACGTTTTTGAAAAAATATTACCAGCTATACGTTTTTTTTTTTTAATGATATTACCAGCTATACATTTTTGAGAAAAAATATTAACAGAAATAGATTTTTGACTAAACAAAAATATTACCAGTAAAAAAAGGTTGTCGGCATTAAATGACCCATTGAGATTGATATGCTGTAAAACAAAACAAACCAAATCGACAAGATATTTCAATCCAATTACAACAGTTAGTTTCAACAATGAACGGAAAAGAATGCAAAAGAACAATAATAGTCCTGCGAGTTTTCATACATGTAAAACCTTAAAAATCTCATTGATTTAATCTTATCCCTGATTGATTGATTCATTCATTTTCCACGGCATATCAACTCTTTGCAAATTATTTAAAACCAGAAAATATTTTAATTCGTAAGAATTATATTTGAGATAATAATTGTTTAATGATATAAGTCTTACTAATTAACCCATAGCTGAAGGGACAATGTGGTGAATTCATAAACTTTCCAAATGTATTTGCGCATAAGTATATATAACTAACCGAACGATAATCGAAACCCGGCTCTCCGATTAAAAATTTTGACTAGTTATCCATTACACCACCCGCACATCCAAGCTTACAGAACCTGGTATTCCCAAGCTGTCACTCATCCAGGTAAGGAACAGGATCGACGTTGCTTAACTTCCGTGATCATATAGATTATTCCAGCTCCATGCAAAACTTGATCATCATTTGACTGATGAAACAATATATAGGTATCAAAGAAATGTTCGAATCAGAAGGAGAATCGTAAGATTTTTTTTTTTTACTTATTCTGATATATTCATAACCCGTGCTCTGCTTATCCATTTCAGAATAAAAAATCAATTTATTTCGTAAGAGATCGAATCTGATGAGCAGCTTTATGGGCGGAGCAAACAAACTGGATAATAAAACCCGGATGTTGCAAAGTGTCGCACTGATTCGCCAAATGCTGTTTAGAAAGGCAATACTTGATATGCTCTACGTTCAACTTTTCGGTGCTTACGAATTAAGGCAATATTTTGGGATAAAAATCTTCGGATGTTACCCAAGGAAATATTTCTTTATTTAATTTAGTTTAAAAGTTTTTTCTTATTTTTCTTATTTATTTATTCATTTATTTTGCATTTTATACCGGATGTTCCTCTTGCCTTACACCAAGAAAAACACCTGACTTGATTAACAGAAACGTTAGGAACATTGTTTTTAATAGACTCTTGTCTCTAGAAAAAACAAACTATATTAGCTTTTTGCCTAAGACTTTATGATTGATTAATTCGGTATACGACTTTTGTCTCACCCTGTATATGTGTTCTATTGTCTAAGCCATGACAGAAACCACATTAGAATGACATAATTTGTTGCGTGAATCAAGACGTATTTATTTGATCACGCGGCTTCCTTTATTTACGTCAATTCAGCAAATATGGGATAATTCCCCTTTAACCACGCCATTGTCAAGCCATAGTGCTGCTTATAATGAATCTACGGGAAATCAGCGATTTTTTTTTTTATTCATGACGATCTTTATTGGACATCTTTATTGAAATAGCAGTATTTCCAAATCTTAAATCAAATATGTGTTTTAAGCCCAGATTAGGTAAATTAAATATAAATAAATATAAACGCAGTATAGTTTGGAATCTAGACCTTTTCATTTTACAGTTGAAGCGGATAGATATAAGATTAATTTATATGCTAAGTTTCTCGTGTGTCTGGCTTCCGGTCTCTTGCTTTCCACTCAACTTTGACCTTCAAAGATTTAAATGAAATGTCAATCGTTATTTTTTGTCTTCGTAAAACCTGTTCTTTAATTTTTCTTTCTCCTTAATAATATTTGGCAATAATAGTTGCTGCCAGCTTAAGATGTGCGTGTATTGTAATTGATATTGAAAAAAAAATCGCCGAGCGCAGTTCCAATTCCAGTCGGGTTCGTTATATTCAAATTCCTTTGGAAAAGGTTTGAATGTCCTTTCTCTCATCCCAGCTCTGGGTTAATTAGTAGGACTTGTATCAGTAAATAATAGCCATCGCTGGTTGTGCTAGCACGATGTCGCAAGTCATTGTGACCGAGGGTTTATGCGTGCTAGCCTTGTTCAAATTGCTGATCACGCTAGATAACGCGCTCTCTACCAGAAACTCTAATTAAGGTCCGCTCAGCATAGTTGCAGTATAAACCACAGGTAAGCTCTGTGGGTGTTGAACAAACACAAATGTACCTGAGCAGGTTTCTTCAATGGGGATTAACATTTCAAATAGTCTAAATACTTTTTTGGCGTTAAATAACAACAAAAAGGTTGATAAACTTTAAACAAAAATCAATCACGCAACCTTAATAATTATTTTCTCTTTTTCTCTTATTCTTTCACACTCAGCAACCACTTGCGTCTTAGTGTCTTTATTGCGCTGCACTGATTCAAAAAAAAAAAAAAGCTGAACATTTTTAGAACTATTTTATCTCCAATCACGCCGAATGTCTGCCTTCTGAGTCAGGTTCCATGTTTTGAACATCTCTTGCGTTTCATGATCACCCCAGACTTCAGTTGGAATTCATTTATTCGATCGCTTATTAACACTGCGTTGCTCAACTCGGATTACTAAAAATATATAGAATCCCGGCGTATTTACACACTCAATACAAAAATGCTTATAGTGTTACAATTATATAAAATATTGTCATATAACTGAAAAAAATAATAACATTCAATTTCCATTACAACATACATTAGAATATTACTGCCACATATGTTCCGGTTCACTTGATATTTATGTGGAGTTCCTTGATAAGATCCAAAGAGGAATCAGCAATATTACAGGCCCTGATCCGGCAGCTCAGCTTCGGTCTCTTGCCCATCTCCGTAAGAATGTCTATGTCTTTTCTATAAATAGTTTCATGGTAACTGTTCAGATAATCTCTTCACTGTGGTATCTAGAACTTTTGAATTTAAGCGCAGTAATAAATTGGCGTCGAGATCTCATCAATTTACAGTTGACTTGGATAGATGTAGACTTAAGTTCTATGCTAACAGTTTCTCTCGCACTTGTGTCGCTTGTAGAAAGCCCTTACGGCTCCATGCCTCCCAAATAACTTTAATCTTCAAAAATTTAAATGTAATATCAATCGCTATCTACTGTGCTCCTGATTCATCTTTCCTCTTTCTAATCAATATTAATGTTTCTGTTCCTAATTCTTCCACACCCTTTGTGTTTTAGTGGGGTTACTGTGTCGAGCGTGTTTTAGTGGGGTTACTGTTTCTCTCTCAAGAATCTATATTACATATCTATGTCTAACATTCGACGATGCTTAGAATATTACTGCCACATAGGGTCATGATATTTACTATGAGCTCCTTTACATGATCCAAAGAACAATTAGCAATATTATTGGTCCTGATATGGCGTCTCGGCTTCGGTCATTTTCCTACCGCTGTAAGGTTGCCTCTCTGTGTCTTTTCTATAAATATTTTCATGGCAGTTGTTTGGATGATCTCTTCGCTATGCTTCTGGATTTAATCGAAGTAATAGATTGGCATTGATATCTCATCAATTTTCAGTTAAGCTATGTAGATATAGTAACTTCTTTTTAACTGTTTCTTTTCTTGCATTTCTCGCTTGTAGAACTCACTTCTGGTTCCCTGCTTTCCAGCCAACATTAATATGCAAAAAATGAAATACAATGTGAATTGCAATCTACTCTTCTCCTGATTACTGCATTCTCTTTCTACTCATGCACACGAAAGAGAGACGCTGGAAATTTTAATTTTAAAGATTTTTTTTTTTTTAATATCCGTCTTGGATATATAATCGAACCGATTTCATTTAAATTATTTTTCTTTTTGTTCGTGTTTCCATCACTTTTGGTATTAAATATCCCACATTGTGATATATATATATATATATATATATATATATATATTTGTCAGCAGACAAACTGTTTTGCAGCTTTGTGGCTAGACATTGGATTGCCTCAAGCCAGGATTGAAACCGGATTTGGTATCAGTCGGAGACTCTACACTTAAGCCATTGGCGCACGGAAGGGATGAAGGTGAATTTAAACGTATTTATTTTTCTTAGATAGACGCGCCAGTGACTGGAGAACTTGATTCATCTCAACGAAGAGTCTTGCATCAACAGGAGTAATTGTCACTGTTTACAAATTCACTTTTCTCCCCAAGAGCTAAACCGAAATATTTTTTTCAATTTTATATTTTTTTTTTCATATTTTTCTCTCTCACACACACACACACACACACACACACACATATATATATATATATATATATATATATATATATATATATATATATATATATATATATATATATACTAATACATCTATGCATCTAGCTATATTTCTGTTTTAATTAATTGTTGAAGAAGTCAAGCGTCTTACCCGAGATTTATCTTTCACTCTCATCATCAAAGTAATCTTATCTTTTTTTTCTTTGTAGGTAAGAACGAATTTTCATCACATACAAAAATCAAAACGTTAATTCCTACTCAAGTTGCCTAAAAGATGGTGAAAAAAAATACAATACGGTAAATATATCTTTCAATTATGTCAATGTTAAAACGACAAAATAAACGCGTCTTTTATTTTTGCTTAATAAACCGAAGGAACATTTTATGCAACTCTATGCAAAGGGGATAGTGAGTTTTTCTCTCAACGCTATCAGTTTATCTGTCATAGCTGCAATTTGAGGAAAACAAGCATATTTTTCGTGGGTGTGAATACCTTCTGATATAATGAAGTTTGACATGAAGTTTCTTTTATGATGTGATTCAGACTTAAAATTCAGTCTCGGATAATGTTATGGTAATTTACCGACGTAGGCATGGACTCTCCCAGTTATAAATAGGAGCAGGTACTGCCTTTTGAAACGAACATTCCAACTATCAGCTCTGACAGTCAGACCGAACATTCCTGCTGTAACACTCTCGTTTGTATAAGATTGTATTTCTGGCCCCTGACAAAAGCCACAACAGATCAATATACTTTTAGGGACTCATATACTTTAATAGGAGATACAAATAAAACAATGAATGCAAACCGTCTTATATAAATCAGAAAAGACATATTTTTATATAACTGTTTTTAACTGCCCAATATTTTTTAGCCAGAGCCCTGTTTTCAATATTTTTACTTGAATGTTGTGTGGCTTCAACATGTAGGCCGTACGTGGCTTTCTACGTTTACTTTCGAATTGCCATGGCTTCCTGGTTTCATGTTTACTTTGGATTATATTTCTCCATTCAGAACTCTATTTTATCCTTCTACTGGGACTATAGCTGGTGAAGAAGAGATGGATTCTTGCCTTTGACCAGGAGCATTAATATCAAGTGAACATAAGAGATTAGAACAAAATTTAAATGCAGCTTACCGATTCCAATTTCTGCGCAGGTAGCGCTTAGGTTACTATCATATCCACACCTGCTTTCCATAGAGCTATATTCTTTGTCTTTTTACTATTGATCACCCAACAGAAGGCCCAAGATCCACTCAAGGAAGAGTACTTTCTGGAGTGGTACAAGGAATCAATCATGTCCCCAGGATAATAGATCGTATATAGGAATAGACACTTTTTATGACGAAAAATGCTATTTCATTAATCTTCTGCGTGATTTCATCGTTTTTTCGTTTTAATTACAAAGTGTCTTTATTTTCTGACCTTCAGCAAATGTCTCTCATAGGAAACAGTGCCCACTGTCTTGTGATATGAAAGCAACAAATAATACGTAATTAGTCCCAATTATATATATTTTTTACTAAATATTCAATCGATACAAGGCCCAAGAGCCTTTAAAGGCAGGGATTTACTGAATGAGCTATATAATATGAACGTAAAATGGGCGAGTAGGAAATTAAATTTTCGAGTATATGGCACTATTGACATTATTGATACTAAACATGAAGAATTTTACAGATAATGTAATCCGAGTGTGAGTTTATTACACAAAGGATCGGTTTATAAGCTTTCCGAGTGCAACGGCCTTATAACCAAAGGAATATGTAGGAAACTGGGTGTGATTCAATCCTCTGGAAGTAACAAGGTGGCTTTTGGTGATAAAGATTTGACCTGGTCACACAAAGGAACAGAGGTAGTCGGAATATTTGCCATGGAAATGGGGATAGAGAAGCGAAAGTCTTGTGATATTGATTTTGTGAGAAAATGGGCTTTAGGGTTAAAAATAAGTCATAATCCGTTTGGCTGTGTAAATGTTTTTTTTTTTTTTTTGTGTTTATGAAGTTAGCTTCAGTCCAGATATGGCAGCAAAACTCCATTCTTTTTAGATCTGACACAAAAAAAAAAACACCTGGTACTTTCGCTCGCGGTACAAGGAGCCGATTGTTTTTCCAGCATCTTTATTGATGGATTGTATAGATGAGTCCCTCTTGGGATCTGGAATGAAATTAACTGCCAATAGACATCCAATGCATGAAACCTCATTAAGAGCAAAACAGTTCATTATTTCTGAAGTTGAATATATCCTTGTGAAAAGTATTCGGAACAACCGCTTTAGTTTCCTTTCTTTCACCATACAGTCATTTGTAGACCCACCGGATTGTCACGGTGTAATCGATTTCTATTTTTCATCAGATTAGGTCATTTACAGTAGTCTGCAGTAATATGAGTCTATTTTTAGGGTGTATGATGAAATTTGTTTGGCCTTGAAAAACATTGCATCAGATTTTTATCCAGCCCAGACACTATTGTCTCGACTGTCGATTATTTGTCGTACGGCCATTGTCTGCGATGGGCGTTACTCAAAGGAAGCGTAGAAAATTGTCAAGCTGCACGAACACAATGGCAAGCGTTACCAGTGAGTAAATCAAAGTACTATAGACTGGCTCGGAATATCTCCTGATTTAAATCCAATCGAGAATCTGTAGTCAATCTGCAAGGAACGACTTCGTATAATGGACATGCAAAGTAATAACGTGTGCACTGGGTCATGTTTCATTGGGAAAATACGAAAAAATTAAATAATAACGGAATTCGTTTTATTTCAATTAATTTGCATAACGGTGTATTTATGAAAACATGTCTAAACGAATTCAGGTTATGTCGCTATTGAAGAAGTAATCAATAAAGATGTTTAATCCATGCCGGATGAATAATGTAGCCCCGATGAAGGAGGAAGAACATATCGACCGAGACGTTTTGTTAAGAAGCCAAAACGAAATTTAATTTACTAGACAGAATGATTTTCTTGAAATGGATCTAAACACGCGAGTCGATCGTGACCGAGAGAGTAAACATTTCACATAGACGATGGACAGAGAATTAGACCCGAAAAAGACGATGATTAATTTTCTTGTTTTCATAAAAAGAAAATATCTTCAAAAAATATAATTTTGAATCATTCAATTAATGGAGCCTGGTGAATCACTCGATTGATCGACTCAAAATAAATATGGATGAGTCAGCAACGTCCTTAGCAAACAGCACGCCGCTGCTTGAACACTGCGGAAATGAGAGCGTAGGTGGTACAGATATCGAAGGGTGCTAGGCTGAATCAGAGTCGCAGGTAGCGAGAATAACAACGACAGAGGTCAAACCAGTGTGAAGATCTTCTTTGTCACACTCAAGTCACATCGTCACTAACTTATATCAGATTCTCTCCATCTTTATACACATACACACACACAAACATATATATATATATATAAGGATGTATTGCCCTACAACAAATTGAGTAATTTAGTATATGAATTTAATTGCCAGTGTGCTGCTGGTTATGTGGGGCGTACAACCTTGCATTTGGAAACTAGAATTAATCAGCACGTACCTTCCAAAATACGACTTGGTAAGATAGATAGAATATGCTATCTTCCCCCCATGAATATGGAATCGGCTATTGCTCAACATTTAGTTGAGAATATAGCTTGTGCCAAGTTGTATAAAAAAGAGTGTTTTAAAATTATTCATACAGCCGATTCCAATAATCATTTGAAGATTTTGGAATCGGTTTGTATAGGATTAAGAAAACCTTCTCTCTGCCGGCAAAAAGAATTTATAAGGTCTCTGAATCTGTTGGGGATATTTTATTTTAACTGTCCCTCGCTAATTTATTTACACGATCCCTTCCCTCGTTACAAGTATATATACTTGTTTGTTATTTTAGTGTGTTTCCCCCCTTTTTTTTTTTTTTGCTCTTCAATATCGTTAATATTCTTTTCGCTAATCCAACGATTGTCTCCTGATGAGATGTTGGCTGAAAGGGCCCTAGAGACTTTTAAAATTAAAATCAATGGTTTCCTTGTTTTTAAAACTATTTATAAATTTTGTACCTCCAAACATTTGTATATATATATATATATATATATATATATGTGTGTGTGTGTGTGTGTGTGTGTGTATGTATGTATATATGTGTATGTATGTATGTGTATATAAATAAAAAGAAAGAACAGTAAGATATATAATCCAGTGTTCTTATAGATATTTTTATTTTCACAAAATAGTGCTCTGACATTCTGACATTAAAAAATCCAGACGACATGCATTTAACGGATGTCAGATTTCATTGAAAAATACATCCCTACCCCTACCAAAACGTAACTAATAACTGATACATCAAAATACAGCGATAATGAACACGCAACCACCTCTTGTCTGGATAAATGGATTTCTCTGTATCCCTGGAAATGTGAATTATGAATTTTTGCAGTGCCTTTAAAACCCAGTAATTTAAAAAAAGTTACTCCAAAATTCGCTTGAGGATGAAATGAAACTAATTTCTTTAATTTAATTACAAAATTAAATTCGAAGCTTTTAGCTTCCATTTTTGAAACACGGTTAGAACTGTGTAGCGTAAAAACCATATTTTAAATCAATTAATTTATAATATTATATATATATATATATATATATATATATATATATATATATTATATATATATATTTTCGATTATACGTGCAGTTCAATTTATAATTACATGAATCATTCATATAAAAAACAAATATAGAAGTTAATGATTTAAATGGCCAGAATACATCTTTGTTTGCGAAGATTTATTCTTGCCATTTAAATCATTAACTTCTATATTTGTTTTTGTATGAATGATTCATGTAATATTATATATATATATATATATATATATATATATATATATATATATATATATATATATAGTGTTGCAAGTGAAACCCTAAGAAAATATCTTTTTTAAAATGTCTCTTGTAACAAAACCTCCTGTACATGATCTAATAAACGTTTTTCATATATAGTTCATTTAAGATTTGTTGATTATTTGGGAAAAAGAGACATTTATTTTTAATATTTTCTAAGGATACCCTTACTTTTACGCAACACTGTGTGTATATATATATATATATATATATATATATATATATATATATATATATATATATATATATATATATATATATGATTTAATGGATTTTATTTTTAATACATTATTTCTTATCACTCCTAATCGGAGTTGGATACACGTGTTTGAATAAACGTGCTGTTTTTTTTATTTATTTCAAGTAGTGTGAATTACCTTTACTGGGCTGTGCATTCAAGCAGCTTAATTCATATACTGTAAATAACGGCGTACAAATCGTGCATTCAAGCCTTAAAAACCTTTCCAAATCTAAGCATTAATTTATAAGGCTGGTATAAAAAGCAAACCTTTACCACCGAGGTTTAAACAAATGGGATAAAACTTCTAGTCATTACTGTACACCGTTTACCGTACACCCCAGTAGGCTGCAACAAATATATACCACTAAAACTTGTGTTCGGTGAACATATTTGGCTTTTTATCATAGAAAGTAATGCAAAATCATAAAATAGTAACATAAATTCAGTAATGTATTAACTGAGGAAGTTATACTGAAACAATATACTATACTTACCGGTGTGTGTTATAGGTTTTTTGCTATATAATTCATATAGAAGGATATTAGGCATAGTATCTCAGTATGTAGTTTTGATACAGGTTATCATATACTGTGGCCTAACTTCATTTACCGGTAGGCATAAGTTTCGGATGTCTCGTAACCTACCGGATGCTTGGGGGTCAACCTATACTCTAGGTTTAGTTCTAACTCAGAAGTTTGAACTTAAAATTTTGAGATAGACTTGTACGCCAGGTCTATTGTACGCCGCAATTTACAGTAATTAAAGAAGCTTTTATCCACATAAGTAACATTTAGAGTAATAAGAAACATATATATATATATATATATATATATATATATATATATATATATATATATATATATATATATAATATTTGTTAATCCGTAGGATAATTCCAAATGGATACAGATCCAAGGAGAGGTCAGTGTCCAAAAACTGAGCAATAATAATTATTATTATAAAGAAAACGAATTCTTAAAAGACGATAGTGATATTTATTTCGTTTAGATCGAGAGATCTCAACTCTTCAGACCGACTACTTACACACTAATATGAATGGATAAAATTTAACCAGGCTTAAAAAACAAAAATTATGTTAAATATGCAAGTTTAAAATTGGTGGGGGGAGTTTAAAAAAGGGTATGTATTCAGGTAGGGAGGAAAGGACAGTGAAAATATTCAAAACATGAAAATAAAATAAAGAGGAATTTATTTCGGTTGTGTAAAAAGATATGTTGTGGTGTAGACATGTTGACCTAATATAAGTTAAACACAGCGAAAAGGAAAAGATTTCCTCAGATGGTGATAGCTGAAAGAGACAGAGAAGAAAAAAAGGAAGAAAGAAATTAAAAAAGGCAACAGAAGAAAAGAGAGGGGATGGGATAGAAGAAAAGAGAAGAGAGGAGAGAGGAAAAGAGAAGAAAGGGGACTCAATGAACGAATGGAAAATTGGCGACTTTATCTATACAATCGAAAATATATTCTCTCTGGCTCAGTCGTCAGCTACGAATATGAAACTTGTTTATTTTAAAAAGAAAATATTAATATGAATAATGTGTAGTAAAGAATTATTTGAAAGATTATATAAATTTTTCAAAAAATGTAATATAAAAATAAGATCTTTTTAAAGCGAAGATAAATAAGGAGAAGACTAGACATAGTATTAATTATAATAATAGTACTAATAATAATAATAAAATTACAAATAATGATAATAATAATAGTAAATGACCACAAACAAAAAAAGTGCCTTCTTATTGATATGGCAGACCCTGCTGGCTGCAATCTATCTTTGAAGATATTCAAAAAGTTGTCAAAATACAAGGACCTTGAAATAGAAATTTCGAAAATGTGGCATATGAGAACATCAAAAATCCCTGTTGTAGTTGGAGCCCTCGGACTGGTTGGAAAAGATTGCAGTAGACTAATTGAAGGGATTCCTGGAAGTCCATGCCTCAAGGAGATACAAAAATTTTTTTCTGACAAGTACAACCCACACTTTACGAAGGGCTTTATCTATGTAATTTTTATTTTTTATATTTTTTTTTTCAGTGGAAAGTGTCATGATGCCATTTCTAACCTTAGGTCCCTGGGCGGGACCCGGAAAGAAATGCGTAAACACCAGAAATCAAAGAAAATAAAAATAATAATAATAATAATCCTAATAATAATAATAATATTAAAATATAGAACCTAAATAATGGTAACTAACTTACGAAGACCCAATTAATATATATCTAGAAAAATTCCATATATAGTCACATCTAGGCATCCATATATATATATATATATATATATAAACACAGCATTTGCTTAAATACTTGTATCTATAAAATAACAACGTTAAACATAAAATATGTCTTTAATAAATAAATTGTCGGACCTTGTCCATTTCTTAATATATATATATATATATATATATATATATATATATATATATATATATATATATATATATATATATATATTACATTAATGACGACAGACAAGGCACTACGGTTAAACATTTTATTTAATTTTTCTTGTAGTTAATATTGTTAAGAGTTTTTTTTTATTATTATTAAAGCACAAACAAGGCCACAATGTGCTAACCGTATTCGGAAATTAAAACCCTCTCTACAACACACTAAAACATACACATAATGCACACACTCAATTAAGCTGAAAAATTGAATCATCCTTTATAATGGCTAAAGGTATAGCCGAAAGCGCTTGGGACTATAAAACATTTGGACAGTTTTTACACACTTTTGTCCAGTAAAGAAAGCTACTTTTCGAATACAAGAAAAATTAAATAAAAAGTTTGTCTGTCGTTTTCAATAAAACATGCATAAACGAATGTTTGATGCCTAAATATACAAATATATATTTTTTATGTATATTAAATATCTTATATATGTGTTACCAAATTCAGAACAATTATATCTTTCTTCTTTTCTATTTCTAATTATCTACATAGTGATAATAACACCCATAATTAAAATAGATGTCTAATTAATCAAATAACACAATAATTCCAAATACATACAAATCTATACGGATACATGTATATAGAGACACAGCTATATAAATATATATACATATTTACATATATATGTATACGCATATATATTTCCTCCATAAAAACATGCATATACACATTCACCTACCTACATATATATATTTCTATATACACATATACATACATAAATCTGTAAATATCTAAATAAATTCCATATGTACCTCAAAAACGTGTTAGAGACAAATATATGAACACTCCATATATATATATATATATATATATATATATATATAACCCATCCATATATATAGTGATTTTCCAAGCATAGCTTAGATGAGGCACAAGGCCGAATTTGGAGGGGCACCCAGTGAGAATCGAACTCACTACTAATTTGTAATTGTTCTAGCGAGACAAGCTTGCTAACCATTACACCACCGCGAGGTGCCCCCCATCTGTGTGTGTGTGGGGGCGGGGGGCTTTTAATTTAGGTGATTTCTTACATTTATTTTCATTTACTTTTTTACAATTGCAACCATTCTTCTTTTGGGAGAAATTTAACTTAAATTCTTCTGTCTTCTTCGCATTTTCATTTTCACAAGGCATGATCAAAGAATTTCATTTTTTATTTTTTTTGTGTGCTGACAATATTTATGTGTGTGTGTATGCATCGAGTTTTCTTCGTAGTCTTTAAATATCACCTTATCACATGTCAGGAGCTATCATGAATCAATTCGTGGCATCGAATCTTTATTTTTATTGGTATTATTATTATTCATGACACGCAACTAAACGTAAAGACATCAGCATCTGTCAACATCTCTCTTAAAATCTCATAATGATAGTTTAATGATAAGGTCGACAGTATGGAACCAGCAGTGAGGATCGAACTCTCTATTCACTTGTAATTGATTTAGCGAGACAAACTTAATAACCATTTTACCATGTCGTAGCGCTCTTCTTACAATCTCATATCCTGAATCTTCTTATTTTTCTATTCATTTTGGTCAGTGCTGACCTAAAGTGAGATTGTAATATGTGTTCTTGAATGTTTTATATGCATTTATTCTTCGCCTCTTTTGTCAAGTCTTCTCCCTGATTAATTCATTCCATCTCTGTCGAAATCTTTTATTTTTCTATTATGGTTGTCACCTTTTTAGCTATCGCTCATTTCCTGCTATTTCGTTTCATTTTTTGGCAGAACTCTTATGCCCATTCAACAGTTTCTCCTTCTTTGGACACTTCTTGTTACGTCATTCACCTATCGTTTGTTTGCATTTGTTTCTAATGGATTCGTTTAACAGCATATATACTGTGCTATTTCTTCTATCTATCTCTCCTTAGCTCTGGAATTTCATCTGTCATCCACTTCCTTTTTTTTTCTAGTCTGTCTCCCATTGGCGTGCCGATTTTTGATCTTTATTAGTGCTTACTTAAGATAATTCACATTGAGTTACGGAACACTTAAATGATTTTATATTTGTCCTTAACTATATCATGTTTCTTTGCAAAATCTGTCTTATTTTAATTTAGACATTGATTTCGATTATTTTGATTTTTGTAATTGTGTCCTTAGTTTGTGAGTATTGCATTTAGATATATCGTACAGAATTTATAAATCTTTAACTGGCTGTTATGTAATCTATCTAAATACATAACGTCCCAAAGCAGAATCGTGGTTGTTTGTTGAATTCTGTGTTATGGATAAAATTTCTGCCCAGCTGAAAAGAGATCTTTGAATGATTAGAGAGGTGAATGAAACAGTGCAGTTTTGGGCTTGTGAGAGCGGAGATGCACTGACAATGTTTTGTAAAATTCTGGTTACTGCTTCACTCTTACAGAAAAAAAAAACCTTTTTTCTTCAAACCGATAAACACATTTCTTCTAATTACAGTTCCTTCCTCACTTGGAAAATTAGCTAATTCTATCTGCTTTTATATATGTAGTATGCGATTAACTCCATGAAATGTCTGAATGGAAATTGATGTTCATTAGGAACCTTGATATAAGCAGACTTGACTTGTAATCTGTAATGAGTGTAGCTGTATTAAGTTACAGTTCTGTCGAGGTTGACAGGCCTTGAACCCGCCTAGGCGGGTTCGATGGCTATATTTTTGGCCGAGCCTACGGGCTCGATAAACCCACATTAAACTCGGCCTTGTGCCACATTCAATCCTCGTGGAGGGATCGCTAAATACTGTAATGAGTTCACCATAAGAATCCTAGTATATGTTTTGTACTCGCAGTCAACTAAACACTTAAAAAGATCTAATATTCCGAGGGTTGACGTAGAGTGTAGCGTAAAAGCAGCATAATCGGGTTACAAATTATCTCATTGGCTGCACCAATCATGGAAATAATACCAGTTAGAGTTATCATATATGTATATAATACTTCACATGCTCGCAAGAAGAAGATTGAATGTTTGTAGAAAGCCCGAAAGCATATACCTTCGAAGTTAATTTTATGTAGTCTAGATGTGAAAAAAAAAACAATTATTTTACATATGAAGAATTTAGCATCGTATTCTAATCTGACGTTGATAACATAACATTCATGAATCTCTTTGTAACCATTTGATTTCATGTTGTTTCTTCTTATTATTGGAATGTTAGTCTTACATCCCTTTTAAATTCTCGTTCCTCTATCTCCTTTTGTTTCTGTTCGTCATATTCTGTCCATATTTTTTCTTCTTCAGTTCTTTAGGATCTTTCTTCTTTTTGCATCTTCGTCCTCTTCTCTTTCGTAATCTGTTTTGTTTTTTTTTTTTTTTTTTCATATAGCATCACTTTATTCGGCTTTGAGCGAAATAATTCTAATCTGAAAAAAATCAAAACCAACTGATACGCATGCGCATTAACATTTCTTCATCACATTTACAAATGACTGAAATAAAAAATGTCAATTCATTAATTCAAAGCGTCTAAGCGTGACAAGTTTTAGTTAAAAAAAATCAAAATCAAATCAATATCCAAGCCGTTGACGAAATACATAGCAGTTTATCCAGTTTGCTTCATGAGAATATGAATTCATCTGCGTAATTTTTTTCAATCTTTTGATAATATTAAATCTGTCTATTTGATAACTTTTATGGTATTCGTTGTTGCATTGCATCAATTTATAGAAGCTTACGTAAACGATTGCCATAGACTTCTACATGAATTAGCGAATTCTCATGGATTCAACTTCAATGGCTTTCAAACCGATTTCTTTTTTTCCAGTGTGTATTCATCTGCGGAAATTCGTATTTATATCCGTGGGATTATCAAGATTCCTGCTTTTATGTCATGAGCAATAAATTATTTTTATTGGTTGATATTTGATCTAAAATGATAATTATTGTTTCAAGTTTCATTGAAGTATATGGAAACCAACTTAGATTTAGAGATTCATAGTATGAAAAAGGGTATAATTTAAAAGAAAAACGTTGTGTTGTGGTAAGAACCACCCACCGTCCTTACGGTAAGGAACGGAATTCATGATAAGTAGTCCTGGGTAATTGTCTAGAGAGAGAAGATAATATTATGGCAGTGACTTGTCTAGCTGAGTATTTAGTACTACTATCACGACTGACTTGGTCGAGTTAAGCGTTCTGTCTTGACATATTTCACACCACAAAAGTATACAAAATGGATTAAGTTTACTATAATAAATTAATAATAATAAATAATTAATTTATAAATTATCATGTTTTTTACTGATTTATATATGGGTGTATTCAACTGGGTAAATGAGCTATCATTTCAAAACCCAGATATTGGTAAAGAAAAAAAGCAGAAAATGACGTGCGAAATTTCCAATCCAAACTAAGATAATATTGGTGACCAACTTGAGGAACCAATCAAACCCAAGACTTTTCTCGCATTTCAGCTGAAAACAGAACTTGCAGTCCTGATATTTTAGTTAATGCATTAATGAACAAAGTGAGACAATGTACACTAGTGAGTTTCATATAGAAAACCACAAATAAAAACAGATTTTACAAAAAAATGTATTATTAAAAGCGGATTTAACTATATTTCTGAGATTAAGTATTGTAACTATTTACACTATTTACATTGTTCGGGCTCGTGTCCTCATATGACATGTTTATTGTCACATTTACGGCGTTTCGGTCGTTGTACGCTCCTTCTTCAGGTGATATTTGTTGAAATTTTGAAACGAACCTTTTATTTATTCCATTCCTTTGGATATCTCAGTTTTAGTTAATTCGCTTTGGTAAGATTTTGTTCTCTCCGCCTCCCGAGGCTAGGGATTGAACTCACAATTCTTTGGATCAAATCACTTTTAAGATCAATCAACCAACGCTTTTATCGACTATGTGTCCTTGGGGACAGTAATGAGTGAACTTTGGTGATTTATAAACCTAATGTGTCAGTTTCCGTTTTTAACGGAGCTCATATTACAATTTTTTCACCTAATTTGTTTTTGTTGTTTCTCTCTGTATATGTGGTATCCATATTGCATTCATTTCTTGGCCGGCTTAGGAGATTTTTTGTAGCCTAATATAAGCACTGATTCCTTAAGTTTTCGTATTTTACTATTCTGTCTATTAATTCAACTTCATACCACAGAGGGCGGCGATCTCTTTTTTTCTTCTCCATATGTAGTCAGCTATACCTGACATTTCTGTTTCCCCTCATGTTACGGCCTTACGGTATTCTTGTAGTCTTCTCTTAAGAAGTCGGCATGTTTCGCCTTTATATTTCTTGAAGGAACTATCAGAAAAGATACAAAAATTTGTGGTCTTTATGACATTAGTACAATTTTCAAGAGCGGTTCAATGCTACGCAGATATCTCTTTCGAGTAAGACCATCCATAGAGGGGAACATAACTAAGAACTGTGTACTCTAGTCCGTGCATTTTTCTTTTTTCTTTTTACTGATAGTTTGCCTCATAGAATCCCCAGGAACTACTCAAGGTAAATAGTTACTGAATGAGATCGCTGTAAGTAAGGAGATAGGATAAATTAAGAAGTACACATTATGAGAACGTGTAGAGCAGATATCGGTTGATCTTGGACCAAGATTTTAATTGTCAGGGAAGCATCCTCTCAGGATTTTGTTCCACAGTGAAACAAAATCACATATCAAAGAGACACGAAGGAAATGGTGAAGATTAACCATCATGGACATAAATGACATGGTGGTTCTAAGCTTTGAAAGTTTGGTTTTTCTCATTTTATTTTAGATTGTCTTTCACTGTTGAAATATCTATTTTGTAATATCTGTCTATATCTCCGTTATGTGTTATGGTAATTATTTACACTATTTACATTGTTCGGACTGTTGTCTACATCTTTGTTGCCATATTCAAGACATTTCGGCCGTCCTTCTTCAGGTGATTCGAATTTCGAACTGAACCCCTTATTTCGTCCACCGGGGTAGATCGTTCTAGTTCCAGGTGACATGCCTCTTCTGGGTGTTTCAGCATCAGTTATCAGCGTTGTTTGAATCCAGTGACTTGGTCCAAAGAGTTGTGTTCAATACCTGACTATAGCTGAGGTGAACAAAAACTTGGAGAATTGAATTGAGGCAGAAAACTGATACTAAGGCATCCGGAAAAGGCATGTGGAATTAGATCAATCTCCACTGGTGGACGAAATAAAAGTTCGAAATTCCAATCAACTGATTCAGTGGCCGAAACGTCGTGAATATGACAATGAAGATGAGGACAACAGCCCGAACAATGTAAATAGCGTAAATAATTTATTTTATAAACTAATGACTCGGTTTATCTGAACCAGTAGAAAATCAAAGAATCAAGAAGACATGCAAGATTATTCGATTTTAAATGAATTAATGGCAATGTCGTATCGGGGTTTAATTTCGTTTTGACTTGATTAATTTTAGTTATATTACAGCCAATAAAAAACAAAAAAAACATTTTTTTTCATAATGTACCTGAATTTCATGCGAACTAGAAACAGTAAAAAAAAACTGCACAATTGTAATTCGATATTTTATTCAGCAGTATTGATTGCTTAAATAATTACAGCCTTGTAAAGGGGAAGAAAAATTGTTTCTATTTTTTTTAAGGATTTTTTTTTCTATTACTTTTTGTTGGTTTTGTGATTGAAGCGATTTTGTGGTATCAATTTTTAATATATCATGGCACATAGAATTAATCTTTACTTTGCATTAAATGAATAAGATTCAGCTTGACTTTGTCGAAAATCCTACTTGTCACTGCATCACGTCTTGCGCTGAATCACGTCTTGCGCTCAAATCATTATCAGCCGTATAATAGCTTTGTTTTAAACTAATTTCAAAAAACTTTCGCCCGTTTTCCGAATTAAAATGTTGAATAACAATTCGATTTGTTTGCTAAATAAAAACACTATTCGATTCAAACTCACAGATAAAAAAAGATAGAAAAGTTCTGGTCACAAAATGACTGACAAGGTACTTTTGTTATTTTTCTTAATTCATTTGTGTGTGAACAAGAGATTTCTTATTGGTCATCGTGATTTTTTTTTTAAAATGATTATTCTATCCCATCATTTTCGTCTAAACTAGTTTTTCCTTTTCAAGGTTTTATGTTGTTCTACTGCAAATAGTGTGTATCTTTCTAACACATAGGCATATTTACTTCCCGAAAACGGCTAGTTCATAATGGCCGTATTTGCAGTTAATGTTTTTAAAGGCTGTTTTCTAATGATGAAAGCTTCTGCTATTGTTGGATGTTTTCTAGATTTAAAAGTGCGTATTAATAATTTCCACTGCAGTAAAGAGACAAACGTCTTCCTCTGATATCTTGTGCTAACGTTCAAAGCAACACTTGTACATATACAATATGCCATGTTTTACTGGGCTTTGTCGACCGGTTATTGTCAGTTATTAAGATAAATTCACGCGACTCCTAAAATATTATTTTTTTAGACGTCAAAATCTGATGTTGGAAATCATTGCTGAGGGATATTCAAAATATAATTTCCAAATCAAAGGTAATAAGTACTACAAATTTAACCCCAAATCACCGCCTCTCCGAGCTAATTTCCCTCAAACGGAAAAAAATAGTCATCTTAACCTAGTATTGCAAAAAAAAATATAGAGCGCGACTGAAAATAGTTATTACAGTAACATTAGTCTACAAACTTGATTTGCTATTCTCTGCGCGAAATGGAATAAGCTGTTTAATATGATAAATATTAGACATTATATAAACAGCTACAGAGTTTTAGGCAGATATGTATTTACCTCTGCCGAATAAAAATAAACAGCAGAGAAGGAAGGAGGAGTAGATAAGTCCGTCTATCGTACGGTTCACCACCCTCACCGATCTTAGAGACAGAAGTCGAGGTTTATCCATTGTTTCCTGTTTAGGATCGGGTTTCCGGTTCCTTCTAAAATCTACTTCAGCTCTATACTTCTAACGTATAATTCTGAACTATGAAATATTCCCAAGTGATTTGTTATTTTTATCCTGAATTGAGGTAGAATACGTTCCCCTTTCGTACGGTTCCCAACCCTTTTCGATTTTGGGAAACGAAGAGGAAGTTTTTCCATTGATTCGTGTTTAGGATTGTGTTTCGGTTCCTTCTGAAATATTTTCAGTCTTTCACTCCCGTTATCCGCTTGTGTCTTAGGTGTATTTTCACCTGGCTTGGGGCGAATTGAAAAGGTCATGCTTGACTTGAGAGTCACTATTCAAATTCATTATCTGGGTTCGGACAACGATCAACGATGTTACTAGAAAATCTACCAGCAAACAAACGGCTGAGTGCAAGCTCTGGCTATAATGAAATGGCGATTTTCATAAAAATGCTTCTTACAACTGTTAATCTTTTGACCGCATATTTCACTATACGATTTAAATGTAAATGTAATCTCCTAACAAAACAGTCTTTTTATTTACACAGCAATAGCAAAACAATATACTATCAACATGTTTAACTGGGTTTTTGCCAGATTTCTTCATGCCATCATAGTTTTGAACGCGCCAAAATGTGATGTTTGTTTGTTTTTTTTTAAATTCCTACTAGAACGCCTACAGAAGTGACAAAATTAGAAGAATGTCTAAACATCAATTGTAATTAAACAGAATGCAAGGTTGTCAGCAAAATGTAAAATCTAATATGAAAAGTACAAATTGTTGGTGCCAAAATCATGTAAGTACAAAAGTATAACACAAGGACGCATGACAGTACCCAAAGTCTGAGTTCGATACCCGGTTAAGGCAGTGGAGAACTTTGGAGAGGGGAATTAAGAGGAGATAACTGATAACTGACATCTATTAGACATGGCACGTGGAACTAGAACAGCCTACTCCAGAGAGCGAAATAAAGGATTCAGTTCGACATTCCAAGCATCTGAAGAAGGCCGGAGCATACAACGGTCGAAACGTTCTAATAAATATGGCAACAAAGATGGGGACAGTAGTCCGAATAATGTAAATAGTATACAAAAATATAAATATCTGGGAAATGTTTTAACAGATGACTGAAAGTGTGACACTGAGAATGCGAAGGTACATTACGATAGCGAAAGATGCCTTCCGAAAGCTAATCAAAATATTAAGAAAGAGAATCCCCCTCACTGATGAAGAATAGACTTGAAGCAACGGAAATTTATTTCTACAGAAGGATGCTGAGGATACCACGGACCGAGCATGTGAGCAACGAGGAAGTTTTAGAAAAAATGGAAATAAAAAAGGACTCATATATTTAGAATCAGAAAGAGACATTTGAAATTTCTAGGGCACATAATGAGGAAAGACGACTTGGAAAATTTGATACTCGCAAGACAAATTGAAGGCAAGAGCTACAGAAGAAACCAGCACCATATAATCTATGGAGCTTGAGTAAATGGAAGGCAGAAAAGGGTTTAGGATAAGAATTTATAAAGAAGTTATTAAGGATAGTGAAGAGCCAATGTTCTACGGAATCACGGTACATCTAAGATGAAGAATCACGTCATTTGTTCTCAAGAATGGTGCCAGTATTTGGACAGAGTCTGACGAAGCATTTACAAAAATGCTACTCGATGATTACTCCAAGACGTCAGGTGAAAATCTTTTTTAATCTGCCTAATCATCTTTTAGAAGCACTGTGGAGTAATGGATAGCGGATTGCATTGGGGCATCGATAGAACCAAGTTTGAATTCCAGTCGAGTTCATTGCATTCACTTCGCTATGATAATCTTTGGAAACTTAAAAAATTCACACCTTCCCCCCGGCTATGGATAAATAGTAGAACAGACTGCGTCTTATAGCCTTTTCTAGTGAATATTATATGTGAAGAAAAGCTCTGAATTCAAACCTGCTTGAAGAGTCTGGGGCTCCGTCCGGCTATCGTCCAGTTACACAACTATTGCTACGACTAGATTATATATGCTGCCTCTAGGACCCTAATGAGTTACTGGACTCTTGATTGTATAATCAGCTTTTGAAATGATTTTATCAATCTGTGCACAGCTCTGAAGTTGAACCATTTCTTCTCCAAAGAGTTAACCATTAAGCTCTACTAAAAGAGGTAAAGAATCATGTTTATACCGGGTCTAACAGCAAAATTGTCCAAATTGTCTAGCAGCAAAATTGTCCAATTGTTAGAGTAATCTTTGAACCGGTGTATTTTAGAAATGATTAAAGATATCTTACTGGAACTCTCCGAGGCTTTTATAACACTATTGGAATCTGCTTTGAGCAATAAGAATGTATAATTAATTTCCAAGCTTAAAAGAAGTATTGTGCTGAATTCCATCATAAGCGAAAATGATATGTTCACCATTATTTAAATATAGCTAAGGATTTGAAGCTCTTGAAAGATTGAAATAAACTTCAAATATATATTTTTCAATGATCATTTTCCCACTTATTCAAGATTATCTTCGTCCTCTCTGATCTTCTAACTTTCTGTCCTGGAGTAACGACGTCCCTCACACGTTTCACGTACGATTTCATGTTCAAGTTTTTCTTCTCTTTTTTTACCACTCTTTGGACTGTCATAGATGAAATTTCTCTTTCATGTGCCAAACGTCTTATGAATTGAGTTGGATCTTTTCTAATTGATCTCTTTAGCTCAAAATTGAAATGATGATCCCTCTTTCTGTTGTGATCTCCTGATCCAGTTTTCCTTTCTACTGTTCCCTCTTTTTTTAAACTTATTCACCATACTCCTGATGTTCCTGAATTGACTTTGAAGATGGAAGCCAGAATTTGAATATCGGTACAATTACTGAAGGTCTGAATGATCTTTTTCTTCCCACCATTGCCCAGTTGGGAAGACAATGGGCTTGACACAAAACAATTTTAACCGGCTCTCTTTTTAGCTAAATAACTCAAAGGACTTTTCAATGATTCTTATGAATGATGGTGTCAAGATGTTTAAATGTCTTATCTGTAAACCTGGAAAAAAGAACTCAGTTAGTTCGGTGTATTTTTTTTAAATATTAAACATTTTGTTGGGTGAATAATTATACTCTTACACGATTTGGACAATTTTGCTTGTACAACCGTTATATAGCTGTCGTGATGTAATACAAATCATGTCAATAATCTCAGGTAAATCCAAAAAGGTCAAATACATGATTACCAAAACCGTAAGATTTTGCCAATAGTTGTATTCACGCTATTTTCCTAGTGAAAAATACAACGGCAAATGAAGTAATATATTTATCACGAGATACCTTTTAGCTATCGTAACGTTTAATAATTATCCAGATATTTTAATTCTCTAAATGACGCATTTCAACTAACAAGAATAGATTTTATCGCAGTTGCACCTGCCTCCGATAGACAAACATTAATTGTAAAAAAAAAAGAATATATGGCTGCTAGTAAAAGAAACAGACCAAGTTGCGAATTAGAGATACCAAGAATTTAAATAACTGGGAAGTGTTTCAATAAAGGATGGAAAATGCTACACCAATATCGGAAGGCGCATTAGGATAGCGAAAGATACCTTCCAAAAGCCAAGAAAAGTATTAAGAAACAGGAAAATTTCTAATAAGTTATATAACATCGTGAATGCTGGACCATATTACTACAGATGGAAAAAGGTATGAGGCAACAGAAATGTTGTTTTACAGAAGGACGCTGAGATTAGCATGGACTGAACGCGCAAGCAACGATTAAGTTTTAGAGAAAATAGAAAAAAAAGGGAAAATTATAAGAAGCATCAGAAAATAAAGTTGAAATTTCTAAAGTATATAATGAGGAAAGACGGCTTGGAGAGTTTAATAATCACAGGACATATTGAGAGTGAGAGAGACAGAGAAAAACAACACTTAACCTGCCTAACAATCCTGACTTTAGGAGATACGCCAAAAAGACAAGCACTACTGAGGACTACAAAGTACAGGAAGTTGTGGAGAGCCATAATTTCCCCCGTCCGGAAGAAACCCGGCACATAGAAGAAGAAACGGTTAGCCTGTTTTACTCATATCATTTCCAAGCCACTTGCAAATTTCAAATGTACGATAAAAGAGAAAGTAATCATAACTGTCCTCCTCTTCCTTTTTTACTAGAGTTCACTCAGTACAAGGTCCACTCAAGGTAGAGCATCACTGAGTGGAAATGCGCTAATGCAGGGAGAAAGAAGAAGAAAGAAGTGCGTATTATCAGAAGGTGTTGGAAAGATATCGGTAAAAAGCCGATTTGAAGAGGCAAAATTATAATGATCAGAGAAGCATCCTCTTGACAGTCTGTTCCAAATGGGAGCAAAGATGACCGAATAGATGTCACACATTAACAAAGGAACACGTAGTGAATAGGGATGGTTTTTCCATTGTGATACGCGGAATTGAAGGTCTTAGCTGTGAAGGTCTGAGCAGGTGGGACTAAGGAATGTAGCTCTTTTGAATATTTGCCATAGTAATAGCGAGTAGTGCGTGTCTAGCAAGGTTTCGTCGGTGGAAGAAATGTTACAGGATGACCCGACCCACATGTCCCCGTAATCGCTTTTGATCTCTGTAAGGACTTGTCAGCACCAGCCCAGATAAGGAACCAATGATAGATCTGATCAGATTCTTGGAGATATAGCATGCCAGTAAGAATTAGATATTTTCTTGAACGATGCAAGGAACCGGCTATTCTTCTTGCATCCTTACGCTGGCACGAATATACGAGTTCTATGTAAAGTCTGGAGTGTACCTTAGACATAATTGTCTCTCGATGTTAGATAAGAACGCTCATCAGGATTGTACGAAGTTCCCTAATCTTCAGGCAATTTCTGAATAGCTGTACAATATGAAAAATGTTTTGAATTGTCACTGGGCGTATCAGTATTATATAATTCTTTGCTAGTACAGAACTATATTTTATTTTAAGACTTGTACAAGTTTCTTTTATACCAATAAACCCTTTCTATTTATACTCCTTCATGTATGTGCCGTGGGTGATCATGGCTCTCTAAAACTTCCTATCCTTTTTAGATCTCAGTAAATATTTGTCTTTTTTACTGGTATATTCTCTCTTTACAGAAGAGTGTTATGTAAGTTATTTGTTGTTTCTCTTTGTTATTCATACCTTCAGAATTTTATGCAAGTGTTAGATTTTCTAACCCTTCTATCTACACTATTTACATTATTCGGATTATTGTCCTCATTTTTGTCGCCATATTCATTACATCGTTTCGGCCGTTGTACGCTCCGGCCTTTTTCAGGTAGTTGGAATGTTGAACATTGAGGACACATGGCACAGTGGATAAAGGTGTTGGTTAGATCCAGTGACAGGACCCAAAGAGTGTGTGTTCAATACCCGGTTAAGGCAGTGGAGAACTTTCAGAGGGGAATTAACAGGAGATAACTGATAATTGACATCCATTAAACATGGCACGTGGAACTAGAACAGTCTACCCCAGGGAGCAAAATAAAGGGTTCAGTTCGAAATTCCAACTAACTGAAGAAGGCTGGAGAGTACAACGGCCGAAACGTTGTAATAAATATGGCGACAAAGATAAGGACACTAGTCCTAATAATATAAATAGTGTACATAATACCTCATCTCAAAAATATAGACAAGACCTTCTTTCATCATTAGATGTCAAAGTAATTTTTGCCTCTCTCTTTGTGATTCTATGTATAAATATGCTTTTAAAACATCCGCGATGCTTACATCGATCTGCTCGTCATATTTGTCAGCATCCTGTTGATTTTATGTAATCCACATATAATTTATATTTAATAATAGTTTAATGGAATCGAGGTACATCGGCTTTGGTCTGAACTAGAGAAGGACGGGCTCCGTCAGGTCTATTCGATCAAGACATGCTACGCAGAAAATGAATATCTTCCTGACTTTCACCTCACTCATTGGTATAAGGCGATAAAAGGGACTTGCAAAACTCATTTTCCTGGAGAATTCTTTTCATAGAAATATTTTATACAGTAACCCAAAGTAGCACTGGCTATGAGGACATTAAATGCCGATTGTTTCCTTATAAGGAAGATGTTAATATTACCATTGAATTTACATACTTAAGATCGTAAAATGGTGAATACCATCACGCAATTCATTATTCCACACATATGTTTCCAGTGTTCTCTCATATTATTTATAATCTTGGAATAAAGCTTGAAAAAATCAAGGCTGCATCGTTTCGCCATATGAAATCATATTCTTCTAAATTTGCAATTTTAATTGACGCTTTTAAATATTAAAGGAGAAATAATCTGCATAATTTAATTTTCCACATTATCAAAAATAAATTTTAATGCGCTATCTGTAAATTAACCAGGTGCGGATAAAAATAAACTGAAGTGACAGCATATTAGGAGACAGCCAATTAATTCTACCTTTTGCCTTAATAAATGCAGCTGCACAACGTTGAATGGGGCGTTCGAGCCTTTACATGTTGTAAGCTATCCATGTAACGTGAAAAAGTGTTGATATCTATGTTATGTTTTTTGGATGTGGAATTAAGAAATTTCGTGGGGTCTGCATCAAGTTACAATGGAGATTATATCTGTCGAGTGCAGAGAATAGTGGCAATAAACGGATTGTTCCTGGAACAATTTTCGAGTTACCCATACCTGGTGTGGCCGTGAACTATCTTCTTGGAAAAAAAAACATTATCACCGGGAAACAAAGCGAGGTGCAAAATGTTTTGCAACAAAGTTAAGTTTATGTTAGACTTGTAAAAACAGAATCCACTTTTATTCGTGGTTCCAGTGATCTCGAAGACATGATTTCCTACACCGTTACTGCATCATTATAGCTTTACAAATCTGCTGGAGGTGCATCCTCAGGCCTCGTGCGGTATCCTACACAAAGGAACACAACCGTATGCCTGAAAGAATTATAACGATGATTCGTCTGACGAAATAACACAGCGCTAGTCTTCCACGTCCCAATAACATGTTTCTAGTTTAGGCCCGACACAGTAACCTACGTTGTGGCGTTAGCTAGGCTATTTTTGTTGGTCGAAGACTAAATGAACATGGAATGAAGTACGTTGACTGATGTGTCTAGCGGCATTGCGGGAAATTGGTCCCGGCTTTCCGACATGAGAAGGTTGAGATTAAAAAACTGCAACAAAAATCGAATAAAAACAGCAAGATTAGAGCAGACAAACTCTCTCTTTTAGGCCAACGAATAAAGTAAGACTCAAAACTCTTGCTCGGTGTGTAAAAATAAGAGAAGAAAGTGTTTATTTACATGTACAAAAAAGGGTAAAGGGATAAACACAATTAGCAGAGAAAAAAAAGGGAGAAGAAAAAGGCCTTTAACTTTAAAGAGAAGAGAAAATGTTCATAAAAGGAAAAAGCGCTTTCTGAAAACATTTCTCGGCGCGACTAAAAGTTCTTTAAGTGAGTAGAAGGTTGTTAAGGGTTAGAAACACTCACAGTTTTCTACACAGTTCTTGCAGAGTAGGAAAATATTAGTATATATAGGAATTTTGCAGTCGAATGAGAACGTAGGTCGACTACAAAAGTCTTGAAGGTGAAAAGAAGCAGCTTTCAATTGGTCTTTAATTGTGAGCTAAAGTTCGTTATCGACGGCCCTTTAGTAGGTAGTTCTTCTTTGTTGAAATTGGTTCCGAATTTGACCGGTGTTCTCTCTCGCCGACCTCACAGACAGTGGTCGAATTCTCTCTGCCAAATAGGCGAAAATTCTCGGAATTTATGGAGGTTTGTGAGGCTCAGAAAAATCGGAGACATTTCCCTCCAAAACTGTTATACAAATTTCCTGGCTCCTTCATTGGTCAGTAAATATATTCTTATCTCTGATAAGAATCAAGGCTTTGTGAAGCGATTTTGAAAGTAATTGTTATGGGACCTTACCCATAACAACATAATGGACTATTCCATACGTAATAAATACTGCGCCTCAAGAGGAAGCGGAGAGTTCAGTCCGAAGTCGGGCGACCGGCTGATCGGTTGAACTCTCTGCCTTCGAGCGGGGAGGAACCCGAACGCGGCTACGCCGAAGGGCGGAGTCTCTGTCGGGGAGGTAAACTGACCCTGAACCCGTGTATACGGATTCAAAGGGCATATTTTTGGCCGAGCCCACGGGCTCGGAGATCACACATTAAACCGGCCTTGTGCCACATGATGCCCTCGTCGTGGGGGGGTGACTAAATACCGTTCAGTCCGAAGTCGGGCGACCGGCTGATCGGCTGATCGGTTGAACTCTCTGCCTTCGGGCGGGGAGGAACCCGAACGAGGCTACGTCGAAGGGCGGAATCTCTTTCGGGGAGGTAAACCGACCCTGAATCCATTTATACGGGTTCAAAGGGCATTTTTTGGCCGAGTCCACGGGCTACCGTGGTGGGGGGTGACTAAATACTGTTCAGTCTGAAGTCTGGAGTGAGTCAGTCAGTCGAGTCAGAGGCAGTCCGAAACAGAGTCGTGTTCAGACAATTACTACTAAACCTGATTGTTCGTACTAACACTTTCTACTTCTCTGTATATATTCCTGTTTGTAATATATCTGTGTTATTCCATACTTGTGTTCGAGTTCTTCTTTATTGGTTCTACCTTGGACTATCACCGTGGTACAAGGAATCGGACCATAACAGTAATGAAAATGGTTGGAGTGAAAAAGCTATGAAGTTTCCCCCAGACTTTATGGCACCATGGAAAGAATAATGGCGGTGGAATTCATTTTTATATTTTCCAGCTCTCTCATTAGTCAGAAAATATATTCTTATCTCTGATAAGAATCAAGGCTTTGGGAGCCGGTTTTGAAAGTGAGAAAAAAGGTTGGCATGAGGATTGGAAAAATAGGCTAGAACGTGAACTTGTAAAATATTGTATTCGTGGTTCTCAAATTAAATTTTAATAGCACAGTATACAGGATACGATTTAATACATCATTCACCTTTTCTTAATAACACACATCCATTTTCTACTGTTCCTTTCCTTCCTTATTATTCATGGGTGTTGACGTTTTTTACGTTACAGGTAGCCTATCGGAAATAGAAAGTTCTGCCTTTCTAGCCCCAACAATCAATATGATCAGTGTTTTGCATTGTCGATGCTATACTGAATACGCTGATTTCCTTCCCTGCAGAGGGGTAACGTCCACCCAAAACGGGCCACTACCAATGGATGCTTGAAGACTCGAGCATGGATGACCAAATGTTGGCTATATACTCAAGCATAAAGTATGTTTTCTCATGAAGCTAAGTGTAAATACATACCGATGAACACAAATATAAACACAACCTATATTTGTCTATAAACTCAAGTATAAACACGATTGATGTTTGACTATAGGCACAAGTATAAGCAAATAGATTCATCTACTGCAAGGAAAGTTGGTTCTCTGTCTCGTGCCAGAAGGTTTTTCTCGCCTTAGTGCATCCTTCAAATCTACAAATCTACCATTCGTCCTTGCATTAAATAATGTTGCCATATATGGTCTAGTGCCACCGCTAATTATCGCGAGGTCCTCGAAAAATTCCAGAGACGGATATGCAATGTGATAGGTCCTGATCTGGCATTTCGTCTACAGTCACTTTCTCACAGACGTGATGTGACTTCCCTCTGTCTTTTCTACAAATATTTTCATGGAAACTACTCTGGCGAGCTACTTTTATTTGTTCCCAAACTACATGAATTTAAGCGTGCTACTAGGTTGACATCTCAGTCCCACTCTTTCACTGTCAAAACGGTTAAATGTAGTAAATCTTCTCCTCCAACAGATTCTTCTCTTGCACTTCCCGACAGTGGAATTCCCTTCCTCTTACCTGCTTCCATGATAGCTATAACCTTCAAATATTCAAATGTAATGTCAATCGACATCTTATGATGCCTTGATCCTGATCCCCGTCCTTCTCTATATCCTTTCCCCAAACACCCCTCTTTACTCTTGCTCTCACTCTCGGTAACCCCTTGCGTGCTAGTGGCAATCCGGCTTTGCTTGGTGTGATATAATCAAAAGAAAATATTGTTTGCCTATAGACTCGTGTAAAAACACAAATAATTTTTATTTTATATATCGACACAACTATAAATATAACCAACGTTTACCAATGGGCACAACTTTAAACATGACAAATATTCCACTATAGGCTCAAGTATGTAATGATCAAGTATAAGCATAACTAATATTTACCTACTGACTCAAGTATAAATACAACCAATGTCTCTGTATAGGTTTAGGCATAAATACGGGAAATATTTACCTACAAACACAAATATATCGCATAATACTTGACTACAGTTTCAAGTATTAACATAAAATCTATTGATGGACTCGAGTAAAAATAAAAAATCACCATCAACATTTGTATAGAGACTCACGTATAAATACGGCCAATAATTTCCTATAGACATAAATATGATGTTTTTCTATAGACACAACTCTAAATACGACGAGTTTTTGTCTATATATTCAATTAGTAAAAAGAAATAGATTTCGATATCAAATAACTAAAGTGTTGATATACCGTAAATTCCGCCAACTCAATTCAACTGTCGGCATCCCAGAGGTGACCTGGCTATATTATCACAGCGACATTACATCTTCACCTATTACGTTACACATTACGTCATTTGGTTGCGTTCATGTCTACAACTGGGCAAGGAGAAACCAATCTGTGCACGGCTGTCTCTAGTTTATTAGCACTTTGGTTTATATCCCGAGGAAAAACATGAATTCTTCTATTATTAGTTCCTCTGTTTATCATTTGGTTTTCCGTTTGCTTTCTCAGTTAAAACTTTTCTCAATTAGACTCGTTTGAGTTATTTTTGTCCTGCGTGAAGGTGTTTACTGAACACTGTATGCGCATGCGTATCAAACAATAAGTGCGATGATATTTTGTCATGAGCCATGTTTCGCTTGAAACACAAAAATAGACACTTTCGATAGAAGATAGAAAAGATTAAAAAAAAAAGCGAAAAGAAAGAATGGGGGAAAGAAGACGGAAGGGACAAAGATTGCGTGAGAAAATGAATGTATAAAACAAAATAAAATAAAGCAGCAAGGAAAAGGGAGATAAACAGAAAGTCTCCGGATAATAAAGGAATGACTAGACAGAGAGAGGGTAAAACTTAAATTACTGTGTCAGTGTTTAAGAATTGCTTAAATAAAAGTAAACGGAAGTAGATAGTGTCGTATATGTAGACAAAAAGGAGAACAGTTAATATCGCTGGTTTACAGTGAATGAACATTTATACGCTTAGAGTTCACAGTTTACAAAATACAGTGTGTATGAACAGTACACTAGCCCTTAATAATACAAAATATGGATGCAATGCATGTCACTAGACTCTTTCATCTCTATACTTTCAGCTGGATACATCTGCTTTCTCAAATCAATGATTAAAAATGATTTCGAGAGACAACCATATTATATGAGGACTTTCAACAGCAGCAACAACCAAAATGTATAGCATATGTAACTCTAAGAGAAAATCATGACATAATCAAGATGATGACTTTCTATATTACTTTAAACAAAAGAATAGGAAGAAAATCGTCATCAATGCCGTCAGGAGCTATAACAGGCGACTTACAAAATTGTTTTAATAGAAAGTTTTATAAATTCCAACTGAAAAATAGCACTGGCTGCTCAGTCAATGAATAGGTAATGTTTCCTTATAAAGAAACGGCTAATATTCCACACCATTCCAAATAAAAGGTTAGTACGATGGCCTCTATCAATATTGGAAAGAGCTACAACATGGAACTTTCGAAACCTCTTTCCCTGAAAAATTGTTTTAATAGAAAGATTTTATACAGTTTACCTGAAAATAGCACTGTCACAGAATGTTTCCTCATATGGAAACGGTTAATATTACGATTAAATTTACAAGCATAAGATCTTAGAATGGTGACTCCCATTTTGTTATTCATTATCCCACATGTCTTTCAATGCTAACGCAAAACAAAGAATGTTAGGCTAAATAAAGTTACCAAGCTTATCCCAATCACGCCATCTCCCCAATATTTTCAGTGGGCCACAGAACTAACACTATCAGTCTGAGTAGTTGTGAAATCCGCCATAGAGCATTTTGAGTAGTATGGGGATCATATTGGCAGGCATTATTCTGCTGGAACAACACACAGTCCTCTTACTACAGGACTGACAAAAGAAAATCTTTTCTAAAATACTCTGGGGGTAAGAATTGCTTTTTAGCGTCATTTCCACAAACAACAAATGAAAACGAGACATATAATACCGACACCATGGTGCCAGATGATATAACTATGCGTTATAGATGGATTCAGTATAGAAGGTGTGGTTCATCAGTGTACTTCGTACACGCAAATGACCATATATTAGCATATAAAAGCATTAAATAAAGCATACACCTAACACGCATCCCTAAGCACGACAGAGAGCCATCGATTTATTAGATTATTTACTTAAACTATCTATTATATTGTTTATTAGAATAGCTGGCAAAATATCGGCTAACTGCCAGTTACTTTATAAAATGGTAAATAATAAGGAGTTCCTTATAACTGGTTTGTATATTTTAATAATTTAGTAAATGTTTATAAGTTGATGAATAAAAGTTATTTTATATTCCTTTCTTTATTAAGTGTTAAACAATAAATATTGTATTGCATTTGTTTTTATACAATTGTCTCAGCATTTAGAATATTGTAAATAGAAAATTATTCTCGAAAATAAACAATCTAATACAAAAATAAATAGTATTTAATATTTTCATTATTTACATTATTTGGACTATTGTCCTCATCTTTGTCGCCATATTTATTACAACGTTTCGGCCGTTCAGTATCTGTCTATATTTCTGAGATGACGTAATATCTACATTATTTACATTATTCGGACTATTGTCCTCATCTTTGTCGCCATATTTATTACAACGTTTCGGCCGTTCAGTATCTGTCTATATTTCTGAGATGACGTATTATCTACATTATTTACATTATTCGGACTATTGTCCTCATGTTTGTTGCCATATTTATTACCCTGATCCCTTTATTTCGCTCACTGGGGTAGACTGTTCTAGTTCCACGTGCCATGTTTTAATGGATATCAGTTATCAGTTATCTCCTGTTAATTTCCCTCTGAAAGTTCTCCACAGTCTTAACCGGGTGAACAACACACCTTTGGGTCCTATCATTGAACACACGCCTTTATCCACTGTACCATTTGGGTCCTATCACTGGATCTGAAGAAGGCTACAACGCCTTTATCCACAAAAATGAGGACAATAATCCATGTGTATATAATACCCCAGCAGATATTTAATTTTTGTAATAAATTCTCAACAAAAATGTATAAATTCATTTTAATCATATATTTAGGTCTTTGTAATCATCGCTTTTTAAAACAACACTGCCGTGGAGTGAAAGTAGCCTAATAACGGTGTCAAGGGAAAAAATGTCCTTTTAACAATTTTTTGGGGCATGAAGGTCCCAGTTTGCCGTTTGAATGAGAAATTGAACTGAATTAAGAACCTAGAAGGAGAATATACAATATTTAGTTGTGCAAAGTAAATGTTTGTTTCATGAACAGGCTGCGGAAAGTCATAAATGAATGAGTGAGGATAAAAAAAATATAAAACAGGAAAGAAATAGATAAAAATTAACAAAGAGAAAAAAAGGGGGGAACGTTCACACGCTGGAGGAGTGTCAGTCGTATAATAATTGAACAAACAAAAAAAAACTTAAAAAACCATTTTAATATAGAATCTATTGAAAGAGATATTTCAAATTCAGTTTATAAAGAAATATATGGATAGTCATATTTTCCCTATAAGGAAACATTCAGTTATCTCCATATCGCTCTTTCTGAATTAACAAGTTTTTCCTCTTACAAAAAACATTTTTTTAGTTTTTCATATTCGCTCTTTCTAATTCAAGCATTTTTTTTTTGAAGTAAAACATGTTCAAAATGAAATTCCTTTTTTTTTTTGAAGTATGTAAAACATCAGTTTTTTATTATGATGTTGGTTATCATCTTTGTTATTTATTCCTTTCGGTTAATTCCCTGAACCTCTGAAACTGTTCTAGTTCTCCACTTATTCCTGTTAATTCCCCTCTGAAATGGATGTTAGTTATCGGGTTATTGAAAGTTCTCCACTGCCTTAACCGGGTATTGAACACACACTCTTTGGGTCCTGTCACTGGAGCTAACCAACGCCTTTATCCACTGTGCCATGTGTCCTCAAGGACAAAATATGAAAACATGTAAATAGTGTACATAATACTCTCATACTCATCTCAGAAATATAAAGAGATACCGAGTTACATGTGCTATTTTAGTTGCTGTTGATGTTGAAAGTGCTCAAGTAATGTGGTTCCTGTGATCTGATACAGTTCTTTGTTTGTGAGTCCGTAGCGCCAGTCCACGAGGTGAAGAAGAAGCTTTCCCCGACCTGCATTAAATTAAAAGAAAGTGACGCTAATATATTTTTCAAATGACGAAGTAATTGAAAAAGAGGGCAAAGTCATTCCAGAGAGTCAACAAGTGCATAAACATGGCTACCGCCTTCCTCTCTTCTCACCATGGCTTCCCGCCTTCCTCTCTTCTTACCATGGTTACAATATCGTTTAGCAGTTACCTCTTTGCACTTTTCCCGCGATTTACACCCACGCCCGCCAACACTTTTTATCACTTTTCTTTTCATTTCATGCTGTGTCCCGTGCCTTTCGACTGCTTAAATTCACTCAGTAGCTTCCTCATCTATAAAAATTATTCCTGTATTTTCACCGTCATGACTATGACGATAAACAAGATGCTCGTCCTGCGTAAGACGATAAATTACGTCCGACAGCAAGGCCTCTGTTCAGGAGGCTGTGAGAAGCGTGAAACCACCTGTTAATTGCTGGTGTTCCCAGGTCCTCCCTGGCTTGGTATGGCAGCATCTGTTAGGGTTACAGCTATGGGCGAATAGTTACCTCCGAAAATGGGATCAAAACATTATGAAAATGTAAAAATAGCTTTTAATACCAGAAATACATATTTTTTTTGTAAAAAATCATCAGTAATATATTATTATCAACAATACATTTTTTGAAAATATTACCGGCAATACAGACTTCATATTTATGTAAATTTATTTGCAATATTCGGATTATTGTCGTCATCTTGTCGCCATATTTATCACAACGTTTCGGCCGTTGTACGCTCCGGCCTGCTTCAGGCGGTTGGAATGTCGAACTGAACCTTTTATTTCGTTCACTGGGGTAGACTGTACAAAGGCCGAAACGTTGTGATAAATATGGCGACAAAGATGAGGACAATAGTCCGAATAATGTAGATAGTGTACATAATACCTCATCACTATTGTAAATGGGAGTTATATGCTGTCAAAGTAGTCCACTGCTAGCAGTGGTTTACCTACTTTACGCCGCTGGCGAGTATTGTATCGATGTTATAGAAATTAATATTTCATTTCCAATTTCCGTTTTGGTTATTCCTCATTCAGTAACCTTTTCTATGTTACAATACTAACCGTCGCGCTTCAGTGGGTGACCATTTCATAACATATCGAAAATCTAACGCCTCTTTTCGGAGTTGGCCACATAGTTAACAAATCTCGTCCGAAAACGCATCGTCGAAGTTGTGTACACCATTCTCCCTATTCAAGTCAAAAAGGAAGCCTATAAGTCTTGATGAAAAATTGCTACTTTGAATGTCATTTACAAACTCTATGAACTTTCTTCCGACACAGTATAATGTCCAATATCTATGTTATATACCGTACCTATGAACACTAATCGGTATGTCCCAATCCTCATAAATGCGTTAGACACTATTGTAAGTGGTGGATAATATGCTGTTTATGTAGTCCACCACTAGCAGTGGTTTACCTATTCACGCCGCTGGAGAGTATTGTATTTTTTTGATATTTTAAACATTAATATTTCATTTCCAACCTCTGTTTTGGTTATTCCTCATTCGGTAACCTTTTCTAGGTTACAACATCGGAACACCAGCGAAAAAAAGTTCGTCAGAGTAGTTGGGGAAATATCTGCAGAAAAGACAGCGTGGAAATACGTCACGTCGAGATGCCTCCTCAGGATCGATTAGGTTATAGACAATTCTTCGGATTTGGTCAAGAATCTCGGGATGTACAACAGGAAAACCAGACCAAATATGGCAACAGAAAAGCGACATAGCCTCTCTTAAAAAATGTGGCATGCAGCACGGCTACTATTTAATCCGTAGCTGGAGGAAGCAGAAACGTACGTGTTAATAACTTTCCCAAGTAAATTTGTGCGAAAATAAATGAAAGTAAGAAGAAAAGAAAGGATACAGAGAGAATCGAAATTAACGCAAAAAGGCAAAGATATTGACTCTGTGCAGAGTAACTCTATAAAAGGTGGAGGGGTGTTATACCGTACCTATGAACACTAATGGGTATTTCTCAATCCTTATAAGTACGTTGGATACTATTGTAAGTGGGAGTAATACGCTGTCTTAGTAGTCCATCAATAACAGTAGTTTACCTACTTCACGCCGCTGGCGAGTATTTTATTTTGTTGATGTTATAAAGATTATCATTTCATTTCCAACCTCCTTTTTGATTATTCCTCATTTAGTAACCTTTTCTAGATTACAACAGTCTTCTTTTCGAAATGTCGGGCTAGACAATTTCTCTCTCAGCAGAATCAATCTTGCACATTTATAAGTGTAATATTTGTCCACATATTGAATATTGCTGCAACATCTGGTCTGGTGTATCTGTTGTGTGTCTAGAGATTCTTGACAAAATGTAAAGAAAAATTTGCAATGTTATTAGTTTTGACCTGGCATCACGACTTCAGTTATTCTTTTCTCCACTATAACGTAACTTCCATTTGCCTCTTCTATAATTATTTTCATGGTGATTGTCTTGAGAAATCGTATGTTCAGATTTCTAAAGTCGTGCGTAAGAAAGAATATTCGGACCGTCGCATAGTTTTTCTTGCAATATATATATATATATATATATATATATATATATATATATATATTATTGTTGAAAGTTTACTGAAATTTATCAATTTAACATGGTGTTTTATACCGACGGATGGTCGCAAACACACAAGCTGAAGGGGAACATGTCAGCTGTCATTATACATCATAACACCCTCGAGCGCTTAGCTTTAGAGCGGGTACACTGGGGATCAACATGTTTTAGTGGACTCAACGGTCTGAATCGTCTTCAAGAAGCGAGAACAAGATCTAAAAGGTCAGCCAATCTAACAGTGATCTCATCCCACATTCGTCACTCTTGCTGCATTTGCGGCCTCCTTTGAAAATCACTTGCGGGTCTTAAGTGCCACTTAAGATTATCGCACAAAATTTATAACTGAAACAATTGGTTAAGCTGTCAGATCCTCATATGTCGAAACCGACAGGAGAGTCCATTATTATATATATATATATATATATATATATATATATATATATATATATATATATATATATATAAAAAAGGAAAAGTACTTCTTTGAACTACTGTGGCTTTTCTACCTGCTTAAAACTATCTTGCCATTCATTTCCGGTCTCTTATAAAGGGATTTTTACAACACAGCGGCTCACCGGAATGTTACGTAAACCTCAGAGTTGTGCCAGAAAATCCTAGTTGATCGGAAGTTTTTTTTTAAATATTCCATTTTGAAATAATCTTGACGTGGTCGAAGTCACCTAAAAAAACTTTCTTTCCCGCCAAAATCCATTAAATTAGACTCATTGGCCGAGTAGAGATTTTCATAAAAGTGCATTTTAAACGTATAATTAACTACGCTGCCAATGACTGTATGCATATGAAATATATAGGATATTTAATGTTTGATATTTTCCCAGAGTTTAAGCATCCGATAAGAGCTTTTATATGAAGAAACTATAAATAAGGGAGGACTTCTGTAGCAGTAGAAGTTAAATTAAATGACATTTGAAGAAATTTTTTAATCAATTCCAATTGAATAAATCACTATTCTTCATATCTTGATTTAAATGTGTTTTACTAATATTAGTATAAACTGGGATTAAGAGAAAATCGTACAGCACTCAGTGAGAATCAAAGTTATAACAAAATGAATGTTCTACGGGAGGGGGGGGAACAAGGAGAAAAAAAATCTTGTCGTGAATGAAGCACTAGAGAAAGGTTTTAATTTGGAAACATATTCTGATAAACTGTAGTGCATTAAGTAAAATGAAAAGAAAGAAAGAAAGAAAGAAAGAAAGAAAGAAAGAAAGAAAGAAAGAAACTCAAATGAAACAAAACAAAATGAAGTATATAGGCAGGTGAAAACGAAATAAGAAAAAAGAAAGAAAGAAAGAAATATTGGAGAGAGAGGAAACTGTAATTGGAAATGAAGAAAGAAAGAAAAAAGAAAGAAAGAAAGAAATATTGGAGAGAGAGAGGAAACTGAAAACAAAAAGAAGAAAAAAAAAAGAAAAGAAAGAAAAGAAATATTGAGAGAGAGGAAACTGTAATTGGAAATGAAGAAAGAAAGAAAAGAAAGAAAGAAAAAAATTGAAAGAAAGAAAACTGAAATTGGAAATGAAGAAAAGAAAAAAAAAGAAAGAAAGAAAATATTGAGAGAGAGGAAACTGTAATTGGAAATGAAAGAAAGAAAAAAAAAAAAGAAAAAAGAAATATTGAAAGAGGAAACTGAAATTGGAAATGAAGAAAGAAAAAAAAAATATTGAGAGAGAGGAAACTGTAATTGGAAATGAAGAAAGAAAAAAAAGAAAAGAAAGAAAGAAATATTGAAGAGAAATATTGAAGAAAGAAAGAAAAAAGAAAGAAAGAAAGAAATATTGGAGAGAGAGGAAACTGTAATTGGAAATGAAGAAAGAAAGAAAAAAGAAAGAAAAAAAAATATTGAAACAAAACTGAAATTGAAAAAGAAAAAGAAAAAAGAAACAAAGAAAGAAACAAAGAAAGTGGAGAAAGTGTTGGGGAGGGGGGGAAATTATATTGGAATTGACAAAAGAAAGAAAGGAAAAAAGAAAGAAATTCAAACGCAATAAAACGGAATGAGGTATTGGGGAGGGGAAAACGAAATGAGGTATTGAAGAAAAGGAAAACGACACTGGATTTGGTGTATGGATCCGGTGATAGGGATTGGAAGGCAGACATGCAAGCATTCGATCAAGTAAGTGACACGTGACAGGAACCGGAAGACAACAGTAGCATTACTTTTATGCACCCAAAGTGACTGCACATTAGGAATAAAAGGAGCTAAGGAAAGAAAACCACTAGTAAAAGAAGACTAAATGTTGAAAGTAAAGAATGAAATAATAAAAAATGATTGAATCTAAAACGATTTCTATTATCAGACATTTGAATTCACTGTGATGCTTAGAATGTGGCACTCAATTCGACTTTTGGAGCCTCACACTCCGTAAGGAACAATCTGACGAATTTGTTTAGAAGAGGTTTTTTTTTCTTTTCTCTCTTCGTGGATTGGGTTCTGATACTAAGCAGTACTGACGGTTGCGCTGACAAAGGTAGGCAAATTAAATGTGTTATATTTTAAAACACTTGTTTAATCATATTCTTCTAATTTTTTCCACCTGTTTACCTTGTTTTACGCCCTTTCTACGATTGTAAAGGATTGTGTACATTCATGCTGCTGTGTTATCTGTGAAGATATTTTAATGCCAAAGTGATTTATTCAAAGAATTCCCTTTAAGTTGTTTTGCTTCTAATATGTAATATTAATAGTATTGATTTTAAACTGCTTTACTTAATCGTAATATTGTTGTGTAGGAACCTACCACCCCTCTTGAAGATGAACTCGTCTACAAACAAGGATGTTAAAATAGTGGCATGTCAAAAGACAGTGTCGAAGAAGTTCTGAGCTGAGTTAGTTATAGACTACTCAGGCGATATCTTTACCAACTTACCAACCGAATAAACCCCATTTTATTGTTACATGTTATTTGGCGTTTGTCTTTATTAACCCCAAATTAACATCATAACAAATATGATCATCACTTTATATAATTCCGTGTTCTTGGACAGTTATTGAAAACTATTATTTCTTGTGTTTGATCATTAGTAGCGACAGAGGCACAAGAATAAGCTGAATTTTGTAAATACCGTATCACTCTGTGTATAAAACGCAGATTTTTTTTCAGTTAATTTGCAGTGTAACACACGCACTAAGTTCGCATTAAAAATTTCCAGAATACTTACATTTATGTGTTATTGTATATGCTTCATTTGAATCTGGCTTGATAAATTTTATAAAATCTAACGTTTTGGTGTTATCTACAGTGAAAGTTTCGATTCATTCGCCATTACGGGCATTGTTTGTATAGACTCGCTGCATAATAGCTATCAGTATAGGTATCATTACGCAAACTGAGCGTAAATAGTTCACGTGCGCAGTAACTGCCACAAATTTAGACAAGAAAGATCAGTTTCGAGCTTAGCTTTCTGTAGTCTTCCGCGTTTAGCTTTCCGCAGCGAATATATGCAAACAACGCGAGAAATGACGGCCGCTAACGACGCGATTGAATCCCAAATTTCACTGTCGATAATTCCTAAACAATAGATGTCATCTAATTTATCAAGCCAGATTTGAATGGAACATGTAAAATTACACATAACTGTAAGTATTTTGGAACTTTTTAACGCGAACTGAGTTCGGGTGTTACACTGCAAATTAACCATTTTTTCATCCAATTGTGTCCAGAAAATCTGTTGCGTCTTATACTTTAATTTAGAACTAAATCCCATTTTTCCAGCACTTAAAACAGACAAAATCGTGTCAAATTGGACTTTTTTGTTTACTGAAGAGTTAATATCTATCAAATGGCATATTGCAAATTATTGGAAATAAATCTATCATAATGTACAGTTCCCTAATTTTTCTGGATTTCGTTGAGTCTAGACAACTATCTGAGTTTGTAAATCATTCAAAGGTAAAAATATTATTTAATTTACGATAAAAAGAATAGAAAATGATGCATAATTTCTAAATAAAAATAATCAAACAAAATGCATGCGTTTTATTCCTCCTAGCGCTTATACACAAAGAATTAAATATTGACATCGATGAAAATTCATTTCATTTTTTGTGGAGACAGTGCTTGCAAAATAAGTTGAATTTTATTAGTTTTTATTGTGTGGAAAAGCTCACTTCATTCTTAATCAGTCTGCAAATACAGTTGATTTTACCCCAGGAATTCTTTGTACATACATATTAGACTGACTCGTAAATAATTTTCGTTCTGTTTTATCAACTTTATTCTTGACTAGATAAAGCACCTATTCCAATTTATTTAATTCTGTTTTCGCCATTTTTTGCTGTGATTTTTGCCAATTGTCTGGTAGTTCTTCTTTAGCTCCAAAATAAAATCCCACAAGTTTTGATGCGAAAAACTTCTCGAGGAATTCTTGATTCTGATTTTCATTATAGAGATCCCCCCCACCATCAAAGCGTTCTGCAACGAACGAACAAGATAGTAGTCGTTTGGTGCAAGGCCAGGTGATTACGTAATTTTCAGAAGAACGGACAATAGAGTTGCATTTTTCTTCTGCTATTCTTTACGCATGTGGTGTTACGTTGTCTTGGAGGATATCAGCATTTTCCTATTGCTGAACTCAGGGAGCTTTTCCTTCCGAACCTGTAAGTACAACTTGCAATACGTCTAAATGTGCATTTAGTGTCTCGCTTCATTTCAATACATACCAAGTCGGTTGGGCACCTAGACGTGGTGTAATGGTTAGAAAGATTTACTTTCTAGATCTGAGTAGTGAGTTCGATCCTCACTGGGTACCCCATACTTTTGGCCTTGTGTCACATCTAAGCTGCGCTTAGAAAATCACTATACCGAGATGGTTCCATCGCTATGAACAGCATTGCCTTAAGTTAAGTTTAGCTTTTGTCGTCGGTTAGGAAGATTCATCATTGTCAGTCCACTGCCTTTTTCGCATTAAACATTGTTGTAAGCAACGCATTTTGTGATCACCTGTTAGGAGATGGTTTAGGAACAGGTCATTCCCATGTTGTGAAAGGACACTTACTGATATAGATAAACAAACTGCTTTAATCTTTGCGCTAAGACGGGTAGAAAACAAAACACTGAGCTTACTGTCTTTCCGTATTGTAATCTAGCAACAACTCTAAGTCGATGTTTATGAAGCTTTATTTGATTAATTCAGCTTTAGTGCTGGCAACGTTTATTTTATTATAGTGGATAGCGTGAGGTGAGATAAGATGTGTTAAAATTTATTACCGCATCTTTTTTTTTTATGCATTTCAACCCAAGCATTGCGGATGTGCTACTAACACACAAGGACTTACAGAGTGTGAGCGCAAAGAGAAAAGAGCGGTGTTTGAGGAACAAATATAGAGAAGGACGTGAATCAAGATCAAGGCATCAGAAGATGTCGATTGATATTACATTTGAATATTTAAAAATATAGATATCAAGATAACAAGTAGGAGGAAGGGAGTCCCATTGTCGGGAAGTGCGAGAAAAGAAGCTGTTGGAGTAGAAGAGGCGGTTACATTTAACTGATTCGATAGTAAAAGGGTGGGACCTAGTTACCAACCTAGTAGCACGCTTAAATTCCTGCAGTTGGGGTACCAGTGAAAGTAGCTCGTCAGAACAGTTGACATGAAAATACTTGTAGAAAAGACAGCGGGAAGTCACATCAGGTCTGTGAGAAAGTGACTGTAGACGAAATGCCAGATCATGACCTATCACATTGCATATCTGTCTCTGGATTTTGTCGAGGACCTCGAGATGAACAATGGGGGCATCAAACCATATATAGCAACAGTATGCAATGCAAGGACAAATGGTTGATTTGTAGATTTGATGGATGGACTCAAGCGAGAAAAATCATCTGGTGCGACCAACTTTCCTATCTATGTTTACTAAGTGTTTACATACGTATATTGAGATGCGTTTAACATCTTTGTTAATTCACAAGTACCGTAATTTCCCATGTATAATACGCCTTCATCCATAATACGCACACCTAAAATTGGGCTGTAATCAAACCCTATAATTTGTACCTCTCTAGTTTCATTACGGCCAGCGTTTCCTACTCTAATAAAAAATGGTTTTAAACATAGAATAATATTATTCTAATTTATTTTTATGATAATTCATATTTTATTTTACATGTGTAAGTATTGTTAGGTACATATGATTGTATTTGACATACTTATGGGATCGCAATGGCCGAATGTTAACGTCAAATTGTCGTATGTTTGTGGTGAGTAGTTATTTTACAACAGAAATCGACTTATGAAACGGCAATTGTTTAAAGACATTCTTTTGTAGCTGTGCATAATATACTCCCTAATTTTGTTTTATATATTTTTAGAAAAAAATGTGTATTATACATGGGGAATTACGGTATTTATGAAGAATAACAATATCTAATATCAGGTATCTCAACACTCTTTTTTTCTTTTATGTGCACCCCATTTGCTGATTAAATGCGTGTAATACATAGGGAATTAAGGTACTTTGCCGTGGGTTGCTTTTAAATAATGACTTTAGAGAATCATCATCAAAGTCCGGTTAATGATACGATCTGGGATAAGACTCAAACAATTTTTCTCCAGACCAGAAATTTACCTGGGTCTTATGACTCCTTGACCATAAACATTACAATTCTTTCTACATGTAGCCATGCCGTTCCCATAACATTCTAACATAAATGTACTTTCAATCGCTCAATTAGTGCGGCTAAGAAATTTATTCTTTAATCTATTGTGTAATCTGCCTCCGGGCTGTTGCAACTATTGATAGGAATGCCATAATTCAATCTGCACCGGTGACGTGGTAAACGCCATATTTTTTAGGAAAAAATATGGTTACTATATCTTTGCTTAGAAAAGAAGCTTAAGGGGACTTATACCTACTCACGATTTCTTGTTAGAAAGCGCGCAAGGTAGATTGGAACACGTTGGCCACCTTTGAATTTTTATGACAAGACATTTTTTTTTTATTAACGTATGCAACGCGAAGTCTTTATTTTTTTTCTTACAGTATTTCTCAGTTTTATATAGACGTAAATAAATTCAGTTTTCAAGTATCAATCGATTCTTAACGTTGTCTTTACCAGAAGAAAAAAACATCGGGAGCGGTAAACAATTTCAGTGCCACCAAAATAAACTGAAGTATGTTAGCGTACTCCAAATTTATTCTTAACTGCCACGAATGTTTAGTTGTTCGGATGATACGTTCGTCGTTACAAATGGTTTCCAAAACGGAAATTACATATGACTCAGCATAATAACTATATCTCCTCATTTTGATAGTTTCTCGCTGTAGTATCGTATGCCAGTTAGATAGACAAGAATAAATAGAGAACAACTGGCGAACATAGGGGTGATGCCCAACAAATCCGTTTACTATACAGAACACAGAAAACTCCACTACGACGACTTCAACGCAGAGAGATCTGCAAAACATAACACTTCCTTTCTGACATTTTGGTCTGTCTTTTTCCAACAGAAACGGTGTGATGGAATCAGCAAAAAGAAAATCTTCATAAAAAGATTTCCAAACAAATAATGTCGTAATTATATGATGTCTCTTCATTTTATCAACTAGTACCACCATCTTTCGGTGTATGCAGGATTCAACAGAAATACCTCCGAAATATTCCACCCAAAAATACTTGGTAAGTCAGTGGCAATTGTGTCTTCATCTTGAAAATGACTTACCATTAGGTGGGAGTATTTCTGCTGTACTCTGTATATTCTCCGATCTCCTGATTTTTAAAGTTAAAAGCGCTATATGTTATTTTTGCTTTTATTTTATTTTGTTCACACGTGTATTGAGCACTTTTTAATACTACTGTTTCCTGGTCTGATTCAACTCTAACCATTAATCTTCTTTTATGTATTATATATATATATATATATATATATATATATATAGTTAAGTGGTTCTAAATTTAAATCTTGTGGCATTTTTCAATCATTTAGCTCCCAGGAAAGTAATAAAGCAACTAAGATACACAAGGGTTGCTAAGTGAGACAGGAAATGTGAACAAAAACACTATTAAGAAGAGCGAACAATAAATGAACAGGAATTCTGAAGGAAGAAGATAACAATTAAAATTAAGTGATAGATTATAGTTGTTTCAACGAAAGAAAAGTGTATATTTTAAAGAGAAGAGAGAAGCCACAAACGTTTTTGGTTATAATTTTTTAAATATATATTATACTTTATTTTCCATATTTTTGCTACACGGGTTTCCGGTCACACGACCTTCGTCAGACAAAGAGTGGTTATTATTATTAAAAGGAATTCATTTTCTTAATGTTTTCAGATGTTTAACCATTTTCTTTCGTGTGTAGTAGTAATCAAAATTATTCTGGAAAAATAAATTCCATTTAATAATTATAACCAAAATCATTTGTGGTTTATCTTCTTCTTTAATATATATATATATATATATATATATATATATATATATATATATATATATATATGTGTGTGTGTGTGTGTGTATGGGAACTTACCCATAATAATAATGGACTATTCCTGACATTCTAAATACTGCGCCTCTCAGGAGATTTTAAGACGAGGAGATAATTGAGAGCATATTGTAAGGACGTTGGAATAGTGATACTTGTCGAGACAACATAGTTCCCTCTAACCAAATATGATAGTCATTAGTAATACTTCTACTTCTTTGTATTATATTTCTGTTGTAATATATCTTTGTATTCCATACCTGTGTTCGTGTTATTCTTTCATTGGTTCTAACCTTGAACCATGACCGTGGTACAAGGAACTTGGACCATAACAATATATATATATATATATATATATATATATATATATATATATATATATATATATATATATATATATAGTGTATGTGTATAGTTCAATAAAGTAAATGTAATAATAATGCTCAGCAACAAATAATTACATAAGCAATAATAAATAATGTGTATAAAGTTAACAAACATTATAAAGTAGCTACAAATAACCATATTCTGATCCAGAATGATTCCTTCTCAATAAACTTTAGAATAATCTGAAGCATAACCGTTACCGCCTACCCAATAACCGTTAGGTAAAACAATTGACCCTACTACTCATAATGCACACCTGAACCATATATATAAATAGTCGAGCCAAAACACAATACAACACATATAGCCTGAAGATCGTGTGCTAGCATGAAACACACACACACACACACACACACACACACACACACATACACACATATATATATATATATATATATATATATATATATATATATATATTAGTGTGTAAATATACACATACATATGCAAAATATATAAATATATATATACATAGGTGCATACACATACATGTATATTTTTGGAATATAAAAATATAGAATCTAGGTAGAACTCAATGTCCAGGACAGAGTAAAGATATAATATGTATGGGTGTGTGTATGTACTCGCCTATGTGTATGTATATACGTGTATATGTTATTGTATATGTGTGTATTCGCATGTGTTTTTTAACATAAAAATATAGGTCCTTGCTAGATTAGATAATCGTTATATTTTTATATATATATATATGTTTATATTTGATTTGTAACCTGTAGTCGATATTAAATTTGTCAAATTTTCTCAATTACACAGCAGCCCTTTTAGTAAATGTCCTTCAATTTTAGTTTCCCTCGCCCTATCTCTCTCCCCCACCTCTTCTTTCCTTTCCTCTTCCTCCCTCTTATTCTGCTCTTTAACATTAGATCGTCTATGGTGTGTGTATGTCACCACGAAATGTATCTTTATGCATTAGACATCCGACAACATTCACATTTCTCTTACTTAAACCCCTTCCACTCACGTCTCCTAAAATTCTCTCTGTTAAGGTTTAATCTCCCTCCTTCTCTCGTCTGTTACCCCTCACTTTAACACTAACATTCGTCCCACATCCTCATACTTACACTCTCTAAATTCTGTTTTTATTTCCGAAGTTGTTTTTTCTGTTTTCTTTTTGAAATTGTAGGTCTGATGAATTGGATCGTATTTACGATTCAAATGGAATAAATTATGACCATGGAATATTAGTGTTTAAGCCTTTTTTATATATATATATATATATATATATATATATATATATATATATATATATATATATATATATATATAGCTCCTATTTTATATTAAATTTAATTCACATTTAAAATCGGCCCGAGTTATTGGAACACCCTTTACAACATATATGGCCTGGAGATTGCGTGCTAGCATGAAACAAGGGTTGCTCTGTGTTGACCTCATTTTCCAAAGTCCGAATTATTTATTATCTAAAAACCAGAGCATTTACTTAAATAAATTTTATGTATTAAAAATTTTAAAAAAAAAATAGAAAATACATTAAATAATTGTCAGACATTTTATAAGATGTTGTCAGTGTTTACGTTAAGTTACGTTTCGTGAGCAGAGATGATCTCTCGGGAAAAAAACAGTACATCAGATCAAATGATGGTTCCTATTGGGGTTACAGGATCGAACCCTGTCGGGGAAACACATATTTTCTATCAAATTTCTCGAGAATTCAAGCCGGTAAATGTAATTAATACTGTTTATTTAAACAACAGAGCATTTACTTAAATAAACTGCATCTATTAAAATAATATACAAACAGAATATATATATATATATATATATATAGAGAGAGAGAGAGAGTGTCTCATAAATGTATTATTGAATAATTCAAGCAAGTTTATCTAATCTAAATAATGCATATGGAGACAGTATTTATAAATGTATGCTTTTAAATTTTTGTCATCGTATGTTTTAAAGTTGATGGCTGTTATGATTTTTCGACATTACTGACAACATGGCGCAGGGGAATCCCAAGCAGGAGTCAACATTTTGAAAGATTTCTTGGACATCTATGAAAACTTTCCATCACCCTTTCTTGCTTCAAAGGGCGTGTTTGCTATCCGAGGTCTTTCAGAAAGTTTCTTGTGCACATCGTGTACCATCGGTGCACATCGTGTACCATCGGTTTTAAACGTATCTCCAATTCGTGAGATTGTATGACACGTGGGTGGATCTGAATGAAACCTTCCCGCCTTCTAAACTTGCAATACGTTCGCGAAGTTACCTGAAAGTGATTCCTTGTAAAACAGCAATTATATACAACCAAATCCCTTTTATTACAGAACTTCAGGGTAAAACTCACATCAGGTACTACGAGCAGATTTTCGACTAATTTTGGTAAAACTCCTTTTCACGTCGCAGCTAATTGCATCAATTCAGATAAGCACAACTACATACAGGAACACATAGAAATGGTTTTGCAATAATCGTTGCCTCGCATAAAAGCACTACTTGAGTCGAGTGATTACCCACAGGGAAATAGGTGAAGACAATATCTTGTTCAGTGACTTCTTATAAATGCACTAGAGAGGATCAGTTCAGTTTGAATAAGTGGCCATTAAAGAGCACTTGATATGTTCCTGCCTAGTTACAGGCATCCGTTTGGCTTTCATATCATTTGTATTAAGCTAGGAAATGCAATCAATATTACGTAGACGTTGGGAGAATTCAACTGACTTTATTTGTTGGTATTCAGAAAGAAAGAAAGAACGAACGAAAATATTGGAGAGGGAAAAACTAAAGGTGGAATTAAAGAAAAGAATTGAAACTCAAACGAAAATAAACGGAAGGAAGTATTAGAGAGGGGAAAGCGAAATTAGAAAGAAAGAAAGACAAATTGGAAAAGGAAAACTGGAATTATAGAGAAAGAAACTCAAACGAAATAAAACAGAAGAAACGTTCAAGAGAGGAAAGCGAAATCAGAAAGAAAAAAAGAAAGTAAAATTGAAGAGGGAAATCGGAAATTGTAGAAAGAAACTTAAATGAAGCAAAAAGTGATAGTGGAGTAAGCGAAATTCGGTTTGGTTTGGTATGTTTTACGGCATATCAGCCTCAATGGGTTGTTTAATGTTCACATGATTTTTATTGCTGGTAATATTTTTTTTTCCAAAATTATATTTTTGGTAATATTTTTTTAAAAAATGTATTGCTGGTAAAAAAATTTTCAAAAATAGTATTGCTGGTATTAAAACCTATTTTTATACTTTAATAGTGTTTTGACCCTTTCTGGGGGGGTTAACTATTTGCCCATCGCTAGGACCTTAACAGGTGCTACCACCCCGGGTTAGAGTGGACTTGGGAACACCATCAATTATAAGGTAGCTCCATGCTCCTCAAATCCTTCTGAACAAAGGCCTTGCTGTCGGATGTAGTTTATCGTCTTACCCAGGAAGGGCGAAACTCGAATTAAAGAAAGTTAATTGGAGATGAAAATTGGAATTGAAGAAAGAAAGAAAGAAAGTTTCTTGACTAGAAAAACAAAGTTATTCTGTGTTAAGCGGAATAAGGAAAGAAACATTGAATAGAAATTTGAATAACTGAAATTTTAAAAATTGAAAGATATGAATGGAAATAAATGACAAAAAGACAATTGCATTGTGGGAAAGTACAGAAAAAAGATAAATCGATTCTGTAAAACACGAAAAAAAGAAAGTTCTAGCTCTAAAACGTGAAAGAAAGAAAAAAAAATGCTACCTTGTAAATGTGCAAGAGCGATGTTAATTGTGAAAAAAGAAAGACACAATCTGTTAATGAGAAAGAAAGAAATGAAAATACTGACTGGTAGACGTGAAAGAAAGAATAAAAGATGCTAGCAGTTAAAGATGAAAGAAAGAAAAATGCTAAAAAGAAAGGGTATTTCAGCTGTTGAGCTGAAAAGAATGAAAGAAAAATGTGAAAAAGAAAGGGTATTTCAGCTGTTGAGCTGAAAAGAATGAAAGAAAAATGCGAAAAAGAAAGGGTATTTCAACTGTTGAGCTGAAAAGAATGAAAGAAAAATGCGAAAAAGAAAGGGAATTTCAGCTGTTGAGCTGAAAAGAATGAAAGAAAAATGCGAAAAAGAAAGGGTATTTCAGCTGTTGAGCTGAAAAGAATGAAAGAAAACTGTCACTTTTAAAGGTGAAAAAAAGAAATGAAAGGAAGATACTCGATGTTGAAATTAAAAGAAATTAAAATTAAAAAGAAATTAAAATCCTAGCTGAAAGAAAATGCGAGTAAAAAGAAGGAAACAATGAATGAAAAAGAAAGAAACGAACAAAGAAAGTAAAATGATTGCTGTAAAAGTTGAAAGAAACAAAGAAAAAAGAAAGAAGCTAAGATCGTAGAAGTGAAGCTGAATAAAGAAAGGCAATAAATAAGAAGACGAAGCAAACAAGCACGAGAAATTTCACCTTTAAGAACAGAACAGTAAAGAATATCACAAATCGGGAAAGAAAATAAAATAGAGTAAAACTAAAAGAGAGCAATGAGTAAAGGAATGAATAAAATATGCATTAAGAAAGAATTGTGTTTTTCAGCACAGAAGAAACATGGTTTCCTATGAAATAAAGTGTCTAAATATAATGAATCCATTGTGATGGTATTTTGAATGAGTGAATGATTAAAAGATGTCAGAGCTGCACACCTTGAATATTTTAATAACCTTAGATGGGCCCTCTATTCTTTTATCTGTGGCGACTCTTATGGACATGGGCGATTGTTTCTCTTCACAACTTCCTGTACCTAGTAGCTCTAAACAGCGTTTGAATATTTTTGGGTATTTGCTTAAATCGTTCCTTTATCCGAAATCAGGCCGTGTATTCGTTGTTTTCTTAACAATATCTATTCCATCTTCTAATGCTTTTTATCGTAATATCCAAGTTGTCATTCTGAGATCGTCATTATGTAGTGTGAATAGCGGCACTATTACCTAATGGTCGTAGAATTTTAAAAATAACTAAAATGAGAGAAATATTGGTCAAATATTAATAATTGACAACACTAAGAAAAAGTAAAGTATTTCACACTTACGCAGAAGCAAATGTTAATTTCTATCTGAATTTCGAGGACGAGGAGTTATTATTTGCGCTATTTATATGCGGGGTATTGTCCTTCGTTGTTATCACTGATTTAGTAATTTCTGTTTGAATTTCGGTGATGAGGAGTTATCATTATTTGCGCTATTTACATGCTGATTATTGTTCACTTTTTATGCTCCAGCTCAGTGATATTTTTCCTCTGCCTCCTTTTTCTTCTTTTGCCTAAAATAAAATCTTATTATGTGGCACTGGAGAAAAATGTTTGATTTTATAATGTGGCAATATCATCCCAATTTTCGATTCTTGTTGATGGTTTTGAGATCTTCCAACGTACCTGTTTCTTGTCTGATTGTGTTTTGCATTTTGCTATTTGTGATTCCGTCTGCATAGCAGTTACTTAAAAGGATTTGTTTCTGTTGCCTGGATTCTTCGCTGTAATTCTGCTGTTAATATCCAGCTTTCGCGGGTTTGCTGTAAGATTGCAAAGGCAAATGAAGGCAAATGAAGGCAAAGGTCTGATCTTTGATTTAAAGCCATTGTTCTTGTCTTTCAAGAGGATTCTTACTTTTTCGACAGTTTCTATTGTTTGTGGTGCTCTTGAAATTATAAAAATTTTATTGAGTTCACTTTAGATATGGACTAAAATTACTTTATTTAAAATTTGCTATTTAAACTGCATGCGGACTATTGCCATCATCAATAGCAAAAATGGATCAGAATTGCTTTAGCTAAAACTTGCTGTTTAGACTATAACATGCTGACTAACATTCTCATCTTTGTTGTTGACGATGAGGACAAAAGTCCGCATGTAGTGCAAATAGCAAGTTTTAAATAAAGCAAGTAAAATTCATTGTTGATGATGAGAGCAACAGTCCGCATGTAAATTGTGTAAATATCAAATTTTGAATAAAGTAAATCCAACCCATACCCGATAACCTTGCTAGTCTTTTAAATAATTCTGCACCTCAATTCTCCATCTCAAATGTTACTGCCGATTGTAACTAATCCATACCGCATTGATAGAGCTTCATTTTCTAGGTGAGCCGGCCATTCGGCCTGTCAGCTTCTCTAAGCAACTGCCCGCTATCAAATTCCGGCGTCGACCGTTTTCTTCATTAAAAATCACGCCGCGCGCATGACCGGGAACGTTCTGCGCCTCTCCTGGTATTCGCTTGCAAATCAAGAAAAAGGTAATCAAGCCGTGAATAATTGTGCTGATGACTTACGGCTATTCGCCGCAGACGAGGATGACGTGAATCAGAACGAAGGTGTCATCTTTCATTTTTTGGGGGGGTTCTTTTTTTTTTTTACTGCATTTCTTTGTATTCTTTTTAGTTCGTTCTCGACGTTAGGATTTTCTTTGTATCTCGCACCAAAACACCAGCTTTAGTGAAAAATCTTTATTTTCTTTATTTTTTTTTCTTCTATATCGTGTTCAAACCGCTAGAAGGAAATGAGCAAACTTTAATTGATTTTAAAATCCAAACTAATTTTTGTCGTTTCAATTTTTGTCTAGAGAGTAAAGCCGTCCACAGCAGTATCCACCATCCTTAAAGTAACACCCCTTTCTCTCTGTAGTTATTTGTGCCTAGATTTCTGGATGCATAAATCAGTTTATGTATATATGTGTCTAACTGTTTTTACTAAAGCAATTTTGCTCACTAAAAATAGCTTGTAATAACTCTTGGCTAATTCTCTGTCGTTTAATCAGTGTACATAATAGCACGATTCAAGGCAAATAAAAGAACTCTTATAAGAAATGCACCTAAGATAATTTCTTCATCTTTTATCGTCGCCATTTTTTTTTTACTTTATGAAATTAAGAGACAAGGTATGATATTTTTTAAAATACATCCTAATTAATTCTAAACGCAACGCTTAACCATTACCGCCACGTAGAATTGGCAGATCGACTGCAAATTCCAGCCAAGACTCTGAGGTTCTGTCTATATTTATGAGTTGAAGTATTGTATTTATTTACACTATTCGGTTGTTGTTCTCAGTTTCGTTGCCATATTCACGACGTTTTGGCTATTGTACGCTCCGGCCTTTTTATTCACTACTGCAGTAGCCAGTTATTGAACCCACTACTCTTTGGGACAAGTCACCTGATTCAAACAATGCTTTTATCAACTGGGCCATGTGTCCTTGAAGACATCAGCGTATGAATATTTGTGTGTCCTTGAAGACATCAGCGTATGAATATTTGTGTGTCTTTGAGGACATCAGCGTATGAATATTTGTGTGTCTTTGAGGACATCAGCGTATGAATATTTGTGTGTCTTTGAGGACATCAGCGTATGAATATTTGTGTGTCTTTGAAGACATCAGCGTATGAATATTTGTGTGTCTTTGAGGACATCAGCGTATGAATATTTGTGTGTCTTTGAGGACATCAGCGTATGAATATTTGTGTGTCTTTGAAGACATCAGCGTATGAATATTTGTGTGTCTTTGAAGACATCAGCGTATGAATATTTGTGTGTCCTTGAGGACATCAGCGTATGAATATTTGTGTGTCCTTGAGGACATCAGCGTATGAATATTTGTGTGTCTTTGTGGACATCAGCGTATGAATATTTGTGTGTCCTTGAGGACATCAGCGTATGAATATTTGTGTGTCCTTGAGGACCTATAAACATAAAGTCTCAGCAAACATTTTACCAGAGCTCATATTGCAATTTTTTGCTCTTATTGCTTTTCTCGTGCATTCCATATCACCTGTTCCCATATTGTATTCAATTCTATGCTTGGTTCATTTAGATTTTTGTGGCCTCGCATATATGCTGATTCCTTAAGTTTTCGTATTTTCCAGTGATGTTCTATGTCTGTTATTCCAACCTCATTCCACCGAGGGCGGTGATCTCACTTTACCCTCTATATATGGTCAGATACGCCTGATTTTTCTTTTTCCTCTCGTATTACGGCTTTACGATGTTCTTGCAGTCTTACATTAAGGGGGCGACCTGTTTCTCCTTTATGTTTCTTATCAGAGCTACAGGGGATGACGTACACATAGTCCTTAGTAACGTTTTCCTCTATGGGGTGACTTAATTGGAAGAGGTATCTGCGAAGTGTCGAACCACTTTCGAAGGTCTTCCTATTATATGGACACCGATCATTTTTTTCTGATAATCACATAGGGTAGTTGAACTTGAGGTATTTTCCGTTGAAAGTTTTCTTGTAGTATACGGATGTCTTGAACCCATGCTCTATTCAAAATATCGGTGCATTCAAAAATGCGAGTTTGTTGTCGTTTTCTCTCTCAAGTGTGAACTGTATCGATGAACTTATTGAGTTCATATGGTCCATCAGTATCTGGACCTCATCCTGGTATGGCCAGAGTATGTATTGTGGGGCTCACCCCATGTACACAAGATGAACTTGTCCAAAGTATACTTATACTACGGAGAGATAGCGTGACAAAAACGTCGAGACAGGGTGTTCACTCAGAGTTATACGAGAGTCCAGAAAGAGAGATAATTACGGCTTCACTTACAGAGACTTGTACATATACTTTTCTACTAACCCGCATTCCTGGACTACTAATCTTCATTTCAAGTGTGTATTCTTACGTTTAATACACATATTTTTCTATTTCAATTACTGGCGTTGTTTATTTATTTATGCAGGATTCCATCCCCGGAATCCACAACAACTTGGCGACGAGGACTTCGGACCCACACGAAAAAAAAAATTTCTCTCTCGCCAACACAATAATTTGGCGACGAGGATTTGCACTTCTCGGGATTTTTTTTTTTTTTTTTTGCCGTTTGCCAGTGTCCACAACAACTTGGCGACAAAGTTTTACGAGGATTTGCGAGCGACTTTTAAGAATCCTGTGTGACTTATCAAGTCAAGCATATTAAAATAGCACCATACCATCCACGATCTAACGGTCAAGCCGAAAAGTTTGTGGATACGCTTAAGAGAGCCTTGAAAAAATCAGAGGACGTACCAACAGAATGAGCCATACAACAGTTCCTACAAGTCTACAGAATCACCCCGAACGGAAACACACCATCTGGCCTTTCGCCAGCTGAAGTGGTGTTTGCCCGCAAAATACGGTCTGCTTTTGATAAACTATTACCCAGCAAAAATAAAGACCGACAGGCACTGATAGTGCTTAAAAGATCCTTCAAACCAGGCGAACGGGTGTATGCCAGAATGTTCAAGAATATGGCATACTGGGAATACGATAATAAGCAGACTGGGAAATGTTCTGTATACGATCCAAGGCGATAAATTCACTCACAGGAGACATATCAATCAGATACAAAAAAGACGGGTAGACGAGCCAAGTTCGTCACCTTCGGAAAATGAAGACTCAATGGAGGCGATTTTTGAAGCATTTGAAATTCAAAGACCACAAGTAGCCACGGAGATTAGAAGAACAAGCAGGAAAAAAAAATCATAGAACCGCTAATAATAGACCATAAGCGGAAAAAATATTAACCCCCCCCCATAAAAGAAGCTAAGGAGGGGGTTATTGTACACAAGATGGACTCGTATACTTATACAACGGAGAGATAGCGTGACAAAAACGTCGAGACAGTGTGTTCACGCAGAGTTATACGAGAGTCCAGAAAGAGAGATAATTACGGCTTCACTTACAGAGACTTCTACATATTCTTTTCTACTAACCCGCATTCCTGGACTACTAATCTTCATTTCAAATTTGTATTCTTACGTTTAATACACATATTTTTCTATTTCAATTACTGGCGTTGTTTATTTATTTGTGCAGGATTCCATCCCCGGAATCCACAACAGTTTGACGGTTTCGTTTACGTATCTCAGCCACAGAGTTGGCTTCAATTGTTGACTGCGGTCATTGTCTGCGATGGGCGTTACTCCAAGGAATCGTGGGAAAATTGTAACACTGCGCGAACACACTGGCAAGCCATACAGAGAAATCACAGACTGTATGACGAAAGAGAAGCTCACGACGTCCATTATAGACGTGTGGTAGCGTGACCCCCAAAATCAATGAGGTCGCTCCAAATTAGTCGATTCTATGCCAAATCGTATCAAAGAGTCTCTGAAAAATGAAGGCGGACATACGAAGTATTAACATGTGCACTGAATCATGTTTCATTAGGAAAATACAAAAAAGTAAATCAGAACGGAATTATTCATTTTGCTTCAATTAATTTGCACAAAGGTGTACATGGAATAATCCTCTTACTCAATGATAGTACCGACCCATTTTTCCTCCGACTGCCTCTTTTCTTTTACCTAAAATTGGTCCTCTTTTCTTTTACCTAAAATTGGTCCTTATAGTATGCCACTAGAAAATTGTTTCCTCTCATGAATTAGCCATGAACTTTAAATTTCCAATTCTTGTTGGTGTTTATGAGTTCTATCAAAGTGCCTGTTTTTTGTCTGGTGGTTCCTCGTACGGTGCCATTTGTGATACGGTCGACCTCGAAGATGCCTAGGTTGATCCTATAACACTCCATTTTTAGCGCTTAGATTCTACGCTTAGGTTCTTATATATTCCTGCTTTAGGTTCATTTCATCATCATCCATCCTATGACCAGTTGTGGTCATAAGGCTTCTGTCACGCTGAGCAAACGACCAGCTCTCTCCCTAAGCCTCTGCTGCATGACAATGTCTGGATCTCTGCGAAGTATCTTCCAGCCCACTCAATGCCTAGCATTGTGCTATTTGTGATGCTGCCGACCTAGGAGATGCCTAGGTTGGCCTTGTAGCACCTCATTTTTAATGCTTGGATTTTACGCTTGGGTTCGTATTTATTCCTACTTTAGTTTCATTTCACCATCATCACCATCCGTCCTATGACCAGTTGGGGGTCGTAATGATGCTGTCCAGCTGAGCAAACGACCAGCTCCCTCCCTATGTCTCTGCTGCATGCCAATGTCTGTGTTACAGTTTTTTGTGTATATAACTAGTGATTTAGCTCAAATGACTTAACTCACTTTATAGTCTACCAATAGAAGGTTAACCAATCAGAAGACGTAGAACATTCAATCCGTCGTGTATAAAGGCGGCCATTTTTGTTCACTCTACCCGAATGTCCAGTCCAGCTTGTCAGGCGAGGAGGACCAGAAGGACGAACTACGCTATGCTACTTTTACCAAAATATCCACTGCTAACCTGAACCACGCTTTCCTACTGTCTTCGAAATATTCACTGCTAACCTCTGGATTCTATACTCGAAGACGACCGTCATCATGAATAACAGTCTGGATCTCTGCGAAGTATCTATCAGTCCACTGAATAGCATGGCCAGTCATTTTTTTTCTCATGTAATTTCTCCTTTTGCCTAGATTTGTTGGATAGCAATGCAGGGACGCTTGGCTCTTTTTATGAAATGCCAATACCATTTCATCTTTCATTTCTTGACCGTGGTTTCTTTTCTGATGGTGCCTTGCACTGTGTCATTTGTGATGCTGCCTTTATGGGAGATGCCTAAGAGGATTTATTTCGATTGCTTAGATTCTTCACTGTAGTTCTGATTTAATATCCCAGTTTCACATGCGTACAATAAGATTCCGAAGGCCAATGCACGCAAAGCTCTGATTTTTGACTTTAGGCAGTTGTTGTCTTTCAAGATGAACCAAGTAAAATGCGTCATTTTTGTTCACCTTTTTTAAAGATTTATAATTTGCCATTTAATAAAGAAATAATTTTTTAAAAGAAATATACTTATTAAAATATCTCTTTATAAAATTATAAAAATATCTAAGCAAACTACAATACAATGTTTGTTGTTTCCCATTTTATAAATAACTTTGAAAACAAGATTTTTATTCAATCTTATAGTGTTTAATATCTTTGTCAATTTTCAAGAATAATGAAAATGTATAAACTCATTTTAATATCTGTCTATATTTCTGAGATGAGGTATTATGGACATTATTTACATTATTCGAACTATTGTCCTCATCTTTGTCGCCATATTTATTACAACGTTTCGGCGCTTCAGTATCTGTCCATATTTCTGAGATGAGGTATTATGTACACTATTTACACTATTCGGACTATTGTCCTCATCTTTGTCGCCATATTTATTACAACGTTTCTACTGTTGTATGCTCCGGTCTTCTTCAGGGGCTCGGAATGTCGAACTGAACCCTTTATTTCGGTCACTGGAGTAGACTGTTCTCGTTCCACGTGCCATGTTTAATGGATGTCATTTATCAGTTATCTCTTGTTAATTCCCCTCTCCAAGTTCTCCACTGCCTTAACCGGGTATTGAACTCACACTCTTTGGATTCTGTCACTGGATCTAACTAACGCCTTTATCTACTGTGCCAGTAATGAAGGAACTTGGAGAGGGGAATTAAAAGGGATAACTGATAACTTGCATCCATTAACGTGGAACTAGAACAGACTGCCCCTGTGAGAGAAATAAAGGGTTCAGTTTGACAATCTAACCACCTGAAGTAAGCCTGAGCGTACAACGACCGAAACGTTGTAATAAACATGGCGACAAAGATGAGGACAATAGTCTGAATAATGTAAATAGTGTCATTTTAATATGTTTGAGTTTTAAAACTTTAATCATCGCTTTTTTAAATAACAACAAAAGGAGTCAAAAGTATATACAAGAATAATGGTATCAAGTGAATAATCATCATTTTTACACCGTTTTTTCTTGCGGTCAAGAAGAGTAAATGCTGTCAAAAAGATATTCATTAGCGTCATTGGGAGATCATCTATGCTGCAACCGGAGTAAAGCTTTCTCATACTAATTAACCTATTTGCAATGCGAAATGAATGAAACATATTCAGTCACAATTAGAACTAGGCAATATCTATGTTATTTCAAGAAGTAATATATTTGTGTCATCTTATTGAGGCAACAAAATTATACAAGAATTTCTGTGCTGTTTTCTTTAATCATATTGTTTTCAACTCCAAAGAAAAAGATTTGCAGCTCGTTTGTGCGTAATTTCAATTATAAAAGATATTTCTTCGAGCAAAACAACAGAAATCCCCAGATTTCAATTAATTTTCAACAGCAGAAATTTTATTATCGATTTTGACTTTGCACAAGCACACTGCGACTGAAATACAGACACTTGACCTAACTGTGCCAAATGTGTCATTTTATGCTCAGAGGAAAATCGAAGGAGATATGATATTTCTCGCACAAAACATTCCTTTCAAATGTGTTGCCAGACTTACAATAATTGCCTCAAAACATATCATTCTCCGGACAGAGAAAAATTAATCGTTGTTTCTTATCAATCGATATTATGGTCCGATTTCTGAGTGTCTGCCCGAAATGCATAAAAGTACCACATTGTCGCGAGATATTTAATAACTTGAAAAATAAATCAAACTCCATTAAAGTTTGTAGCTTAATAATAATAGTGCGAATATCTCGTTCGCTCTCACCCCAATAATCTACAATATTATAGCAGTTATCATGGGAGACTATTCCAATATATTAAAAGTGTTTTAACGAGAAATGTCCTAAATTTATTTGTTTTCAAATAATAAAATAGATTTCACTAATACAAAGTGACTTAGCATCTAGTTACAGATTTTGTTAAAGTATCCATAAAATAAAATTTATTACACCCAATGCCACATACCTTGTTCAGTGTCCCATCACGTCGTGAAAAATCATGCGTTCCCATAACTTCCTAACCGGTGTAGATTAAAGCAATGTTTCTCCTTTTACCACCTGTCTCTTTTCCCTGTTCTACCATTTTGTCTTTTAGTGAAGAACGTCATTTTAAAGAAAATACGAATTAAAAGGACAATTCTGGAATACATAATAAGGAAAGAAGGCTTGGAGAAATTAACACTCAGGGAGATAGTGACAGAAGCGATAAAGGGCAACAGCGAATAACCTACCTAACGAATTTGTTTAAATGGATGGCTAAAAAAGGACGGGCAGCAAGAGGACTAAAAAAGATAAGACACATGCAAGGAAAGGAAAAGTCACATGCAAGAAGTCACTAAGGGTTTCATCTAAATTTAAATTTTGATTAACTGAAATAAAATACTTATTATTTGATAATTAATTATTTTCTTAATGAATTATTTTAGTGAAACATTTTTTTTTCTTTTCCAGGTGGTTCCGCCTTTGAAAATAGGGTAAGTTGCTGTTTTCACGATTTAAATTATTGACAAACAAAAAAATAAAAGACATTTTAATCGTTTTCCCTCCATTTTCATGTCCCTTGATCAGCCGAATGATATTGATCTGACATTCCCAATAATAATTTGTCAGTTGATTATTCAATCTTCTATAGGCACACATTACACCCTTGTCAGATTAAACTACCGTATATACTCGTGTATAAGCCGGCATCCTCTATAGTGCGACCCCTGATTATCTAGGACATGTTTTAACAGAGGACGGAAAATATTACGCCGAAAGCTCATTGGCATAGCGAAAGACGTCTTCCAAAAACTAGACAAAGTATAAAGAAACAGGAAAATTTCGTTTGAAACAAAGAAAAAATTACTGAACTGTGATGTAATATCGGCTCTCCTACATAGCAGTAAATGCCGGGCAATATCCTCACAAATAAAGAAATGTGAGATAAAAGAAATGTTCAACAGAAGGATGCTGAGAATACTTTGGACTGTACATGTGAGCGACAACAAAGTTTTGGGGAAAATGGAAACAACAATGACACTTATACTTTGAATCAGATACAGTCGAAGTTCCTAGGGCACGTAATGAAAGGGGTTGAAGAATTTGATACTCTTAGGTCTTGTTGGAGACAAGATGGATGATGAAGGAAAGCAGTGAATAAACTGTTAACCAGATTGTGTTAATGGTTGTTAGAATACGGAGTAGGAGACACAGCAAAAAACAAAATTTACTGAGAGCTAAAAAGGAGAGGAAGCCGTGGCGAGTCATCTCTCACATCCTGCAGGGATACGGCACATAGAAAAAGTTTATTGTGCCGGTAGTATTCAGAGACACTTCTAATAAGTGATATCGTACCTCTGTTTTCTTTTTTGTTTTGTTTTTTTTTGTTTTTGTTTTTTTTTTTTTGCTTTTTTTTAGTATTCTAGTATCAAAGTTATTTTTCAGTATTGTCTGGCCTGATCAGTATGCGTTTTGTTTTAACTAGTGAAATGTTTCCTCCCCCCCCATCAAACCTTTTGAAAGTAATCGAAAACAATAATATAATCGGTTGGTGCATACTAAAGTAAAAATAGTCGGTGGGATAGAACAGATCAACCACGCCTCAAAATGTTTCCCTGTGCTGTTGTCATTAAGGAGAACATTTTTCTTATTGACATGCATAGGTCGCTTTTCGGCCAACTTCTTATGGACACATTGCAGCTGCTGGTCGTATAAAGGTACATTTATGTGTTAGCTACTATCTTTTGATCATTGCTTATGAAGTTAGCTGTATATCTCTCAATACTTCTAAATATACACTTATGCAAGCTAAAATACTGGATTGTTTTTCTTTAATGTCGATTAATCTGTTTGTGGTGGGTGGATATAAGTCAGTGTGCGTTTATTTTTGTTTTGTTTTTATCGGAGGTGGGGGCTTCTACACGAGTGACACAGGCTACTAGACATTTATTTTAATGTAATAAAGTAGAGGGTGCCGATTAAATGATAACATGAGAATGAATCTTCACTATTAAGATTTTATTCACCTCTCCCAGTATTTCGTCTGTTACTCTCAGCCAGTCTCTTGTCTCCGGTTCGACACACGGTATGCTACATTATTTGACGGCAATAGACAGTGATAATCATCTCTAGTGACGCGATTTCTGCACCGGGAGAAAGTGTTAGGACACGTACTTCAGCGTTCGGTGGCTGGGAATAAACTTAGGCCAATACTCTACTTCCTATGATATGAAATTTGAGTGCAATATCTATTCCGACATAATATATTATCTAGACTTGTTGCCAAACATGTCTGCTCTGTTATTTGATCCGTAGCTGGGGAGTGACAGAAGAGCTAGATCCATACTTTTCTCAAAAGTATTTGTGTGAAAATGAACGTTGCAACTCATCCTGAATGTTAACTCAATATGTACAGTGCTCTTTTATGAGAAACTAACTTTCACACTGATATGAGTTGTGGTGTAATGGATATCGGCTCGGAACGGCAAATCGAGGAGCCGAGTTCGAATTCTAGTCGGGTCCGATACGTTACGCGGAAATAACCTTGGGTAAGATATGAATCCATCTCTTCTCCACACACCAGCTAGATTTGGTGAGAACAGATAGATTTAAATAGCAGGACAGACTGAGTCTTATAGCCTTGGTTGGCAACCAGCAGATTGCGGAAATATTTTCTGCTTCGTCAGTCATGAATTGAACCAGACATGATCGCCCAAGCATGTATCAATGACTGACAGAATTCTTACACTATTGAATATTCATTGACTGTTAGTCAGCATTTCTATTCGAAATCCTATAGCTTTGGATGTTTGCTAATATTTAGTTGTAAGCTACTAAGTTTTATTAGCAAAATATAATGTTTTCTAGATTTATTTTGTTGATATGTTTTGTGATTTGATTTGTTTAACGGCACATCAATTCCTTATGGATCATTTAATGTCGGAATTTAATTTTCTTGGGGCCTTTGAAGTAATAAAAATATGAAGTATGTTATTCTGCTTTCACAATTGAATACATGGTAGATAATGCACAGCTTTTGTGCATATACATGTTTGTGTTTTAGGATATTATATAACATAATATCATAAAAAAGTTATTTCATCCTGTTTGTTTGATTTTGTTTAACGAAATATCAACCTCTATAGTTTTTTTTTTTTTTTTTTTTTTAATGCCGAAATCTAAATATTTTAAACGTAACTTTATACCCAAACTACATATAAAATTTATAAGTGGCTGTTTTACAATAAAAAAAATATATTTATACCTTAATAGTGTTTTGTTTTTGGTTGGGGGTTTGTCTATAGCTGAGATCCTAACAGGTGCTACAACCCCGAATCAGTGTGGGCCTGTGAACAACAGCATTTAATTAAACCTCATCTCCCTATCAGAGGCCTTGCTGCTGAATATAACTTATCGTCATACCGAGGACTATCTATTTTGTGAGGGATCATCTATATTGATAAAACCGACCGTCATATGAGGTTTTCATTTCCTTCAACACTCATATTTATTTCCAGTCTTACTATCATGCTTTCGAGCCCAAAATTTTAATTACGAAAACGTAGAGAGAACAGTTTAATAAATTTACAAGTTTCATATTTATTACACAGTAAATGACGGCATATACAATTAACCTGTTCAAAAAAGTATTGAGTATAAATACAAAATTTTTATGTTATAATCGGCAGATGATCTTTTAGTAGAAAAGAGAAGAGAACTTTTTTTTTACTAATTTTTTATTCAATGCCAGCACCAAAATCCACGAGTCCTGGGTATGGCGATAAACTACATCTGGCAGCATGGCTTCTGATCGATAGACTGGATATTTTGGGAAGCGTGGAACTTCCTCTTAAATGTTGTCGTTCCCAGGTCCAGCATGACCTGGGGTGATAGCACTTGCTAGGGTCATAGCTATGGTCACATACTGAACCCACAAACAAACAAAAATAAAAAATACCAACAACACTTTATTATATAAAAAGAATTTACGAACAATATATTTTATAGCAAAATTAAAAATGATAATTTTATCCCTAGTTAATGGCATACGATTGCGTTCAAAATATTTAGTTTAGGTACCTCCACGGAATCGCTAAAAAAAGAGCATAGTCTGATGAAAAAGACGCCAAACATTATGAAAACAAGATTTTACCGTCTAAATGCTTATGTTTTTATAAAGAGAAAAGACCAATTTTTTTAAATTATTTTTTAAAATTTTTCCTTCTTTTTAGAACATTCTAAATTTTCATTAAAAAACCTTGTTTCTCTTTGTACCAACCGGGGCTAGTAAATAACATAGACAATTTTTAGCACGTTTTATTTTTGTATTACACACATTAATTTGGAAAATCTTGCAAAAATAAAAAATAATTATCAGATGTTAATGAAACTTTCAGAAACTATTCACAGATGATCGAAATTATTATAAATATTTTTTTTTTTATTAAAGTCATGGCAGAAATTTTTTATATATATTTATTAACACCCCCATAACTAATTTTATGAAAAACTCTAGAAATTCGAGCGCATCAACTTTAGTGATTACAATAGTTAAAAGCACAAGGCTTTGAAGAATGCAAATCATGTTTTTTCTTTTTTTTAATTGGATCCGCGGTACTTGAAAATCAGCTCTGAATTGTAACATACAAAACTCAAAAAAACAAATATATTATTTAATTTCAAATGCTTTTATTTGTTTTTAGTTGTTTTTATGAATATGAACAATATTTTCTGAAAGCAAAAAAGTTTTTCAATGAAAATTGAATTTTTAATACAATTATTTATTAATTCTTTAATTATAATAGATTTTTACATTAAGTTTTTTTTTAAATATTAACATTAGTTAAAAGCCACGTCAACTTTTTTAAGTGTCCTTATGAGATTATCATTGTCTAGCGCTTTGAAAATTGTATCATTTAGACCAATCAGAAGATCCGCACTAATTAAGAAATTTAATTTTGTGTTTATAATCGAGCGGTAATTATAAAGTACGGAAGACCAACCAGAATACAATTTAGTTGCATTATTTGAGTTCAGCATTGTTCTCCGCTGTTAAGGCCTTTACTTTTGCGAAACACGTATGGCGAAGTTAATTTGATTTTTCAATTTCAACTGAGAAGGGTACCTATAAGTATCAGTATCATCTTATGAAATTTAACTACTGCTAAACATTAATTTATATGATCTTATTTTTTTATATTAATATCAGTTATGGCATTTTTCCATAAATAAAATATCAAAATTAATAATAAAATGAATGCAAATACAAATAACACAGTAAAATGTAATAAATGTACATAAAATTATTGTATTTTATGTACACTTCTGATAAAATTTCATAAGAAAGGTACCTATAAATTAATTAGATACCTTTCTTATGAAATTTAATCTCACTATTAACAGTCTTATTTTTTAATTTCTTTATATTTTCCATAAAGCATCGTAAACGTAAAGATGAAAGCTAAGTACAAAAAAAAATAAAAAAATTAGAGCGCTGAAAGTTTTCCTTAAAAGTTACGAGGTAAATAATTTGTTCACTTAAATCTAAACAATTTCATTTCCTTCCATCCGTAGAAAGAATTATCCTCCCGTAAGTTATCTAAACGTCATGAAAATGTCTTTCGTCACCTGTCAAATAACGCAAAAGGTTAAGACCTGCTTTGTTTTATTTTCAAATTACATTTTTTCGGCGCAGAAGCTAAGTTAAGTTTGGTTCAAAATATTTTAAATAAACATTATAATTTCTGATTCTATTAAAATAAGTTTAAAAAAAAATGATAATTGATTTTTAAAAGAATATCAAAGTCAGATTTTAATCTTTTTTATCAAATCGAAAAAAATTATTAAAAATGATTGATTATCTGTCCTTTTTTTTTTGACCAAAAAAAAGCAATATTTTTAACGAAAGTTTCGGACGTGCTAGGAACGATTAAAAAATGTAAAAAAAATACCCCCAAAATATTTTGATCTTTCCTCTTTAATAATAATATGAACATTAGACGATAAAAACTTGTTTTCGTCAAGTTCGGCGTTTTTTTCATCATGCTGTGCTCTTTTTGTTTACATTTTGTAGAGGTACCTAATTTAGTTGGAGACATAAAATTGTTCAAAATATTTAGATTTCTGTATTAAATAACCCATAGAAATTGATATGACACTAAACGAAATAAACCAAAGAAGCGACATGAAAGAACTCTTTCATGTTATTAATTCATATAAATTCTTTGAAGAAATCAAACTATATTCCAAATATAAGATGTCACCACCTCCAGTAATTATATCCACACAAACATGTATATAGACAAAAGCTGAGTATTATCTACCATGTATTCAATTGTGAAAGCAGAATAACATTTTTATTACCTCCAAGCTCGCAAGAAAATTAAATTTCATCATTAAATGGCCCATTAGGTATGGATATGCCGCTAAACAAACAAATCAAAACTCAATTTTGGGCTCGAAATCAAGTTAGTAACGCAGGAAATGAATATGAGAGCGGAAGGAAATGAAAACCTCATATGACTGGTGTCGGTTTTATCGATATAGATGATCCCTCACAAAATAGATATTCCTCGGTATGACGATAAGCTATATTCAGCAACAAGGCCTCTGATCAGGAGATGAGGTGGTGAGGAGTGTGGAACCGCCTCTTAATTGCTGTTGTTACCATGTATTCAATTGTGAAAGCAGAATAGCATATCGTAATTTTATTACTTCAAAGCCCCCCAAGGATATTAAATTTCTGCATCAAATGACATACAAGGCGTTGATCTGCCGTTAAAGAAACAAATCAAATTAAAACCAAAACCCACTCAACGTAAATGGTCTTCTGAACGATTTTACTGTATGAACCTAAGTGGAAAGAATCTCAAATTATGAGGATATGTAAGAAAGATAATGGTTAAACCTAGACTTTAGGAGGCTAAAATTTTCGTGACCGGTGAAGCATCCTCTCCAGAGTCAGTTCCCCAAAGAGGCTCTCTGAATGGAACTGTTTTATTAGTAATGCGATACGAAGGCAATGAGGATAATTCGACTCTGCGTGGGTGGCATAGGGGGGTCTTAACTGTAAAGATCTGAACTGGTGGTACTAAGGAATGTAGACTTTCAGAACATGGAAATAGTGATAGACTAGTATCTTGGAAAAGGGTTGTAGCGTGGATAATAATTTATTACCCCCGTAGATGTTTTTCATGTTTGAGCATGAGAAAACATCTTTTAAAATAAGGTGATCTAACGTGGACTCGTAATGAGAATTATTCGTATTCTTTTGATTTAACAAGAAAGAAATAGAGATTCGTCATTAAACAATAATAGGGGAAAATATATAAAGTTTTCCTAATTGACAATAAAGAATTGTGAGTAAAATGGAGTTGTTTTATGTTAGTGAATAATTATCTATCTATCTATCTATCTATCTATATATATATATATATAAAGTTGCCAATTAAAAAAATAATGTTTTTTTATGAAAGTATTTATTTATTTATATATTTTTATTTGATATTTCAGATTGGCCTCAATCTTTCTTCAGAAATAACTGTTTGTTACAAATAAATTAAAATTACTGTTTGTTTACAAGTAGCGTCCGTCGCGAGACGCGGACGTCACGTGATATGGAACGCCACTGTGTTCGAATATTCCTAACGTAAATCTAACTGTAATAATATTTTAGATGTTGTTTAAAAATTATTTTTTTTTAACTATATCTTAAAAATGTTTAACTATTGAAATGTTTATAACGATTTAAAATACCCAAGTTTTTATTTGACCCTAGTTTATATGTATTTAGTTTTAAAATCCAACAGTTTTCTTTTTTCCGCGTGTTTATGAAATAAATAAATAAATAATTTCATAAAAAAAACATTATTATTTTAATTTGCAACTTTTTCTATATATACATATTAAGAAAGTATACGTGGCTTCCCATTATGCTATATATATATATATATATTTACTTCAATGTTCACTTTTTTATATATATTTACATACGCTCTATCTCTGATATTGAGCATAAATATAACACCTTAAAACTATATTTCTTCATATATATATTTTTTAAGACACTTTTATGTTTAACATTATTTTTATAGATACAAATATTTAAGTAAATGCTCTGGTTTATAATAAACAATATTAATTAACATTTACCGGCCTGAATGTCCGAGAAATTTTCATATTCGTCCTCCGACAGGATTCGAACACGGAACCGTCATATAGCCTGGCGTGTTTTTTTACCGATTTCGCCACAGAGGATCGATCGGTTAACAAGGTCGAATTTACTGCTTTTAAACTTCAATCAACCATGAATCTCTCACGTACATTCATTTGTCGATTTCATAATGTGTGACCTCAATAATATATATATATATAGAGAGAGAGAGATAAGGTGTGTCTGTGCGAACACACGCGTGTTGTTTAGGCTTTCGTTGGTGAGGAATAAGTAGTTTGATGTCAAATGGAATACTGTGTTCTGATCACTTTCATAATGTCGTTTAGTTTCTATCTGGCATCAAACGAATTATTCGACGCCAGGAGAAATCCACCACAAGGTTTAACGGACCGTCTAGATATATAGATAGAAATGAAAAAACTGTGTCTAGATACCATATTCTTTTCGCCTACTCCGTAGATTTTATAGATATGTTTTCGTCAGTATTCATTGCACGAACTCAAGTAAAATTCAGAAGATGAAATGATGATTTTAATGTCACACGAAATCATTGAATATCTCGTTCTAAGAAATCCGTTTTGAAGAGGAAAGAAACTTGAGTTGCCTGTGTTCATTTATTTTTATTTGCATTTCTTTTTACTAAAAATCGAAATGACAATAAAAGAATGTTGATGTTTACTGAGAAATTATATGAAATTCGAAATGTCCCTTTGAAAGCACTCTGCAGATTGAACCAGTGCCATATCGCAGTTTCCAGAGCGGATAGATTTTTTCAGATACGCTTCAGTTACCAACATCTGTCAATATCCCAACACATCTCGTGAATAAGCACGCTACTTAAATAAATATTCAAAATAGTATGAAAATGAAACAGAGTTCCTGCTTTTGGAGCCAGGATTCCGTTTACAGTGCAAATGATTTTTATGTGATTCATGCTGGCTTTTTACTTTCTTTCCTCACTTATCTTGACTTTTTTCTCTTCTTCTAAAAGTCTTGTCTGTTAACATAACCTTTATATTAACTGAATTATTTCTCTCTCTTCTAACTGTTCAAAAATACCGAACAAAGTGAGACTTTGCCTCACGTGAAGGAGATTGGTTTTCATGATAGAATAGAAGTTTAGGATCTCTTTTGATACATTTTATACTTGGAAAAATTCTACTTTCTATATTTTTTCAAGTCATCTTTATGTAATTTGTATCTAGGAAATCAGTGTTACACCATTTATATGTGCCCACAAAATTATTAATATAATATTAATTTCGGAAAAGAATTATTCAATCCAAACTAATGTTTGTATTTTAAATGACACACAAAAGGTTGATAATCTATAAAACAGATCAATCAGTTAATCAATTTTTCTTTCTTATTCTGACTTGCATTTTAAAAACATCTCATTCAAAATTCTTTTATTTAAAATCATATTCTTGCTTCTCTGCACCTGAATTTCCAAATTCTTTAATCAACTTTGATGACCTTACCTTAAAATTGTTTTTAAATTCCCCGTTAATACCATCAATTACTTGAACACCTTACAATTCTTTTCCTTATTATTCGCCAGTAGCAAATTAGATTTTCATGATTAGTCAGTGATTTTTCTGAATAAACCTTTCAAGTGATGACGAGAAATTTCTGGTTTTAGTCATACTAGTTATGTAACTTTACAAAGAGTTTTATTTTATTTTTTTTTATTTTTACTAAAATTACCATTATTTTCATGTATTGGAATTTTGAAATTTCGAACTTAAGATTAAAGTCGATTTCTCAGAATGAAGCGTTTCTTTTCTCATTTTTATTTATCAAATAAAATCGAAAAAGAAAACTCAACACAATATATAAGAAGAGATATATCTTAAGAACTAAATGATATATCACAAATATTTTTCGAAAACCAATTATTCGAATTGTAAGTTGTTTGAATGAAAATTAATCGAAAGGACAATTATATTAAATGATAATTATACAAAATGAAAAAATCTTTATTGCAATAAAAATATAAAAATTTAAATAGGAAATACACAAATCATAATTATTCGAAATATGAATATCGCTTATTGTTGAAACTTGACTAATGCATGGAATAATAATGCAACACAAAATGTACTTAGAACAAAATGTATTGAAACAAGAAAGTGTACACAATATTTACATATAGTCTTTTGTATATTCCTGGTAAGACCGTTCCTGGAGAATGTGTTGACTGAGTCGCAGTCGGGCAGAGTCTCTGGTTGAATCTCTTGATTCCTCCCTCTCTTCCCGGTACCAACCATATTTATATGGTCGGTACTCCACTATGCAAATTAGGTGGATCCTACCACAACACTTATAAAACAATTTAGTAAGAAAAATCATTATACCCTTAAGTTATATAATTACTGCACACAAATATATATGGTCTGGAGCCCCCTCTGTTTGTCCCAAGGTCCTTGATAAAATCCAAAGACGGATATGTAATGTAATTGGCCCTGATCTGGCATCTCGTATGCAGTCGCTCTCTCACAGACGTGCCGGCGCCTCCCTCTGTTTTTTTTTACAAATACTTTCACGGTAATTGCTCCGGTGAGCTCCTTTCGCTGGTTCCCAAACTTCATGAATTTAAGCGTTTTACTAGGCTGGCATCTCGCTCACACCCTTTCACTGTTGAAACTGTTAAATGTAGGTGTCTCTTCTACTCCAAAAGCTTCATGTCTCGCACATCTCGCCTGTGGAACTCCCATCCATTTTTCTGTTTCCCTGATAGCTATAATATCCAACTATTCAAATGTAATGTCAATCGACGTCTCCAGATGCCTTGATCTATCCCCTATCCTTCTCTTCATCCTTTCCTCTATCACTCCTCTTTGCTCTCGCTCCAACTCTTTATAAACCCTTGCGTGCCAGTGGCTTCCCGCCTTGCTTGGGGTGAAACGCTTAAAAAAATAACTACTGAAGAGTCTCGTTAAAGCATGCCACTACATTTTAAAGTTTTCCATTTAACCGGTATTTCTTGGTGCTCTTGATATTTTGGCAATCTGCCCTTACTTTTGCAATATGAATTTCTTGCAAGTTCTGCTCTCTTTTAAGAGTTTCTAAGAATTTTTCATATTGTGTGATGATGGAACGACATTTGCAGCAAAAAAAAAGCCCTATGCTATACTTCGATGGCCTTATTAGTTCGAGGTAAATCAGCATTGATTCTCACAAAGCAAGACCACGTAAGTATTTCGAACAATTTTCTCGATAAGAATATTTTTATTAGGTTGTTTGTAAAGCTCACGCTCATTACTAACTGGGTTTTAATTATGTACCGAATTAAATATCTGTCTTGAGGACACATCCTACAGTGGATAAAGGCGTTAGTTAGATCCAGTTACAGGACCCAAAGAGTGTCATTTCAATACCTGGTTAAGGCGGTCGGGGACTTTGAGAGGGAAATTAACAGGAGATAACTGACATCCATTAGACATGGCACGTGGAACTAGAACAGTCTATATTTCTGAGATGAGTTATTATGTACACTATCTACATTATTCGGACAATTTACTCATCTCTGATTTATAGATTTCTGGCTACCTTTCACTCTAACTCAGGACGGACTCTAATATCCACATGCATGACTTATGTCCGCGAATATCTTCCGCTAGCTAGGGAACCCTCTCTTGAATCTCCAGACAACTCTTACATGTGTCTCCATCTCTCTCTCTACTTAACTCAGTCAGCTATCTCTTCTTTCTCTACCGTTCCCTTTACTCTCATGACTGTAGCGTACTAGAAAGTATTTCCGATAATATAAACAAAGCCATCTTCTTACACCCGTTTGCAAATATATTTCTCACCGGTAATTTAAATGCCCACAATACCAGGTGGCTTAAAACTCTGTCAATGACCTCGCTGGTATCCAAACCCTTAACTTCTCAATCTCTCAGGCAAGTGGTTGACTTCCCCACGCGTTTCCTCTGATCATGTGGTAATGTCTGTAAACATTTCTTTCTGATTTGGGGAGGGGGTCAATATTTGCCGATAGATAGGACCCTAACAGGTGCTACCACCGAAGGTCATGGTGTACCTAGGAACAACAACCATTAAGAGGTGTTTCCACGCTCCTTAAAACCTCCAATCTCCCAACCAGATGCCGGATGTAATTTATTGGCATATCCAGGACGACATTTATTCTGATTAATCTAATACTTCAATGGTGTATAAGCCTTTTGATCTTCTCTAGCTTGAAAAATAAAATATTTTTTCTAATTATTTTTCACAATAAAAATGTTATTTCTTTACAAATCATAATACATTAGAATCCCTGACAACCGGACTAAGAAGGCTTTCTGGATATGAGGAATTGGTTACAAAGTCCGGATATGAGGGGTTATATTTAGATTAAAATAAAAGAACTGAAATCAGGTTTTTATTTGTAATGTTTTATAGTAAACAAAGTAAACTAATGGTGAGTGAAATATAAAGGATCTGATTTTAAGGAAAAAGAAAAAAATTATGTAATGTTAATGAAAATTCATTAAGTATGCCACGTATGCAAAACAAATAATGTAACAAGGATTTTGTAATCGCTGTTGCATGATGATTCTTTCTCTTCTAATGTCATTCTCAACTTTTTCCGCATTTCGTTTTGCTTTTGTTCTTGAAAGTTTTTAAACGAAAGACACTTTTTAACTCTGCGTACGTTATTGCAATCATCATAGCTGAATGCTGGCTTTCTTTCCATAAAACTGACAACATTTTCAATAGCTTTTTCAATTTCATTCCAGGTTTCATCACAATCATATTTTTTATTTCTTTGTTCATTGTGACAGTGTGAACGCTGAGAAATAGTTTCTTTGGAGGATTTTAGATCTTTCCTGTGTTGAACACAGCCATTAGTTACAATGAACTTTCACCAGCATCTAGACTGTTTAAAATTTCCACTTTTTGCGATAATTTCAAAGTTGTTCTTTTCCTATTCGTCCCATCATCTTTTACACCAATACAAGCCACTAGGGTGAAATAAGCATAAACAATTATCCAAGGTAAATTTCTTGAAAATCAGTTATATATTAACCAAATAGTTCAAATATACACATCAAAATGTCTGGATATGAGGGATTCTATTGTATTAACTTTTATCAAACGTATTTAATTATTTGAGGCCAAAAATAGTAAATGTATCTTCGTTTTTCTTACATTCTTTAGAATCAAAAGAATGTTTTCTAGAATTAATTTATAAAAACAACGAATCTTCATGTAAAAGCAATCGGTGATCAACAATTAAAATGAAATAAAAATAAATACTGTTTTAAGAAAATATATTTATAGGGGTTCCATTTTGTTACAGGCCACCATACTTAAAAACGGAAGCCATTCACTTCAAAGCAGTTACATGTCTCAGGTCAATCGGTAATAAATATATCTCACCCGCCCAAATTAACATTTGACTCGTACTTGACTGTACCTGTTATAAAAACATTTTTAATATTACGTAAATAAAATTTGAGAAACTCGAACGTATTAAATCGATTAAGGATTTAAAATATCTTAAGGTAATGACTACTTTTATTTTTAATAGATTTTTTTATTTCTTTAAAATATCGAGTTTTCTATTACTCTCATAACGGCCACTGTTGAACTTTTTGCTAATTAAAGAAAGAGTTTCACTTTGTAGCCGTTTAATTAAACTTTAATTAATTAAAAGTGTTGTCTTTTTTAAGATGCAAATGTGGGATCTTCGTTTTGTCGTGAAAACTAGAAAAACCATAAGAACTAATTTTTAAAATTTGTGATTACGATTTTTCGGCAAGACATTAAGAATTTCGTTGGAGATTGCAACCTATATCTATGGTCGATAGATTACACAAAAGAAATCGATAAGTTACGAGATAAGCAATCACGTAAAATATTGGAAAAGCTTGATTTACATGGAAAGATAGATAGATAGATATTAGGAGAGATAGATAGATAAATAGATATTAGGAGAAATAGATAGATATTAGGATAGATAGGTATTAGGAGAATTAGATAGATATATATTAGGATAGATAGATATTAGAAGAAATAGATAATAGGAGAAATAGATAGATATTAGGAGAATTAGATAGATAGATGGGTATTAAGAGAAATAGATGGATTGATATCGATATATTTCTTGTGTTTAATTATGTAATGAATAGGAATCAGAACAGAACACATCCTTTCACTTGGCTTTAATGGTTAGGGTGTTTGCAACCTCGTCCGAGAAAATGGATTTTTCTGATGGCGTTGATGCTGGCAGAGTAACCCGCGGTTGACACAAGAAAGAGATATTATCTCTGATGGTCGGCGGTGCTGCAGAGTATAGAGCGACCGATTTGCCAATTGTCTGACGCCGTCGACACTCGCCAATGATCAAGAGGCGTAAATAGATAAACAGATGGGCGGCTTTGTATAAACTTAACGGACAAGTGGGTCTAAACTGTAGGGAGAATAACAAAAATGAAACAGAAAGAAAAGATAATTAGATAATGGCGGGAAAACTGGAAATAGGAGGCGTGAAGAGAGAAAAGAAATAAAAATCTAAAGAATAAAGTAGATAAAAAGAACGTATGGTAGGGAACAAAAGAAAGCAGGCCTACAAGAGAAGAAAGAGATTAAAAGAGGAGATGAAGAGAAAAAGAAAGGAAAAGAAGAAAAGAAAGGAAAAGAAGAAAAGAAAGGAAAAACAAAAGTGAAAAAGAATACAAAATAGAGAAGCAGAAAGAAGAGAAAAATGTTAAAGAAAAAATGAAAAAGGGGCAATAGAAAAAGGAGAGAGAGAAGAGAAAGGAGGAAGAAGAAAAATTAACAACGGAAAAGAAAATAAAAATAAAAGAGAAAAAGGAAAGAAGAGAAAATGAAAACGAAGAAAAGAGAAAAATAAAACATTGACAATGAAAGAAAAAGTGAAAGGAGGAAGAAGAACAAATAACAATAAAGGAAAAGAAGAAAAAAGGAAAAGAGAGGAGGGAAAGCTAATTCAAAATAAAGAAAAAAAGGAACAGGAATAAGAAAAATGAAAACAAAAACAAAAAGAAAAGAGAAAAATGAAGAGGAAAAGAAAAGGGGGGAAAAGAAGAGAAGAAGAAAAGCAAATGGAGAAGAGAAAGAGAAAAGAGAAGAGAAGAAGAAAACAAAATGAAAAGAGAAAAGGAAAAAGAGAAGAGAAGAAGAAAACAAAATGAAGAGGAAGAGAAAAGGGAAAAAAGAAGAGAAGAGAAGAAGAAAACAAAATGGAGAAGAGGAAGAGAAAAGGGAAAAAAGAAGAGAAGAAAACAAAATGGAGAAGAGGAAGAGAAAAGGGAAAAAAGAAGAAAAAGAAATGGAGAAGAAACAAAATGGAGAAAAGAAGAGAAGAAAACAAAATGGAGAAGAGGAAGAGAAAAGGGAAAAAAGAAGAGAAGAAAACAAAATGGAGAAGAGGAAGAGAAAAGGAGAAGAGAAGAGGAAAACAAAATGGAGAAGAGGGGGAGAAAAGGAAAAAAAACGAAGAGATGAGTAAAAGAAATTGAGAAGTGTAAGAGAAAAGGAAAAAAAAAGAATAGAAGAGGAAAACAAAAGAAAAGAAGAAGAAAACAACGAAAAACGTAGGGTGAAGCGGAAAAAAGAAAGAAAATATTAAAGGAAGATTGAGAACAAAAAAGAGTAATCGATGAAAGAAAAGAGAAAAAATAAGACAAACAGCAAAATAATAGACGAGAAGAAAAATCAAATGAACGAAAAACAACAAAAACGCGAAGATGAAATTAACAAAAATGAAGTAAGATTGAAAGAGAAAATAAAGCAATAAGAAATATGACCAAATAAACAGTTGATTACGGAGGAGAGCTACAAAGATGAAAAACAAATAAGAAACAAAGCAGGAAAACATTTACTAAATTTAACAAGACACTAGCATGCTATAGTTTCAGGATATTTTAAACAAATATTATATACTCTACTACCCGTGAACCGTTGGGTCACTGTCGGTTCAGGATATAAAATATAAAAAAAAGTTAATTCCAACATTCCATTGAAATGAAAGTTAATTTTATTATGATTCAGTTAAATATTTCAATTCGTCCGAATTGTCATCATTGGACTGGCTTATAAGTTTAACATTTTAATAATTGTTTACAGCATTTAATAAGAATAGAATTTCCAAGATAAAATTAAACTTTAAATCAGATTAACTTAAAAATATGTTTTAGATATGCCAAAAATAAATTTTTTAAATATTTGAAATATTATTCCTTTAAAGAAAGCTAAATTATAAATAATTACTCTATAAACAACTGGACGAAACAGCAAAGCGGGATCTCATGTGTCTGTCTTTAACTTAAAAATATTTTTTTTTAATAATTGTCTGTGTGAAGAAAGTTAAAAAATACATACTGTATCAAGAACTCGTATTTTTTAACATTATTCATTTAAAATGGTTTTAAGATCATATTAACTTAAAATAAGTTTTACTATATAAAAAATATTTGTGTATGTCTTTGACTTATAAATATATTAATTAAAATAATTGTCTGTCTGAAGAGAGTTAAAATAAAAAGAATACGTACTGTATAAACCACTCGTGAATCATTATGCGCCGGACAGACGCCAGACAGAGGAGCCAGGGTGGAGGAGGCACGGTGGAGTAATGGATAGCGGCTTGGATTGAGGAATCGCAGAGCCGAGTTTGAATTCCAGTCGAATCCATTACATTCACTTACGTGCTAATACCTTTGGGAAAGGTGTGAATCCTCTTCTTCTCCCTCCGGCTATAGGTAAATAGCAGGACAGACTGGGTTCTATAGCCTTGGATGGCAACTGGTCTAGGAGAAGGAAAAACTCTGAATTCAAAACCTGTGGAGGGTCGTTTGGGGACCTTGTGACACTTAGTGCACCAGGTTTCTGTAATCGGCCCTTCAAAAAGTGTGGATGGTCCTGCACGAAACCTTCACCACTATAATCAAATCTCATGTGCTATACATGCGGGTTGGGGACTGCTTGTGAATTCCAAATTCCCATGAAACTCCAATATTGGAGCAAGCTCAACCCACCTCGGGTGAATGCCGTTATAAGAAGAGGAGAGGACAGACGCAACACACAAGCACGCATGCGCACACACAATCACATACTTTTAGTATTATATAGGTAAATAGCTTAGAATTAAAGTTCTAAAAGAGACCATTATAGATTACAAGACATTTGAGATATTGCAGCACGCTCGTGATTCCGTCGTTTCAGAAGAAACTGAGAAATCTGTCGAATGAAGCCGTTTAATTTATAAGGATGTCATTTTTTTCTTCTCTCTGAGTTCTTTTTACATCCTTTTTCTTTTTCAAAATCAACCATTTCTGGGTTTTTTCTTCGCTCTTTTCCCATTCTCTCCCCACTGTCCACCACTCTAGCACTCTCCATCTCTTTTATCTCTCACTCTCTGTACATTTTTTACTTCTCACTCTCTGTAGATCTCTCTACTTTAACCTCTAGCTCCTCTTCTCTTGTCATCGTTGTTTTTTCTCTCTTCAAATTTGTCTCTCTCTCCCCAACAGTCTCTCTTTTTTATACCATTTCAACCTGCATCTGACGTTATCTCCTGTATCCATCTTCCTTTCTATCCTTGCTTCCAAACAATTCTTTCTTTCTTTCTTTCTCTCTCTCTCTCTTTTCTTTCTTATTCTTATTCCCCAGTTTCTTTCATTCTTTCTTTTTATCACTTTCAATCCTCTCTCTCTCTCTCTCTCTCTCTTATTCCTTTTCTTTAAACTATTTTTCTTACTCTGTTACTCTCCTTCATTCATACCATCAATACCTCCATATTGTAATTAAAACAGTTTGAAAGGTTTAAACATTTTAACGGGGGTTTATTTAACGTGCAGCATGTTAATATATATTTGTTGAATTTTTCAAAATGCTAAAAAATGTCAACAATTTTCAGAACTTATGACACTGTTTACTTTTTTCTACCACCAAATTATGATCAAAATTCTGAGGTCGTTACCACTTTCAAGGGAGAAATTTCTTTCTTTGAATAAATAAGCAATTATAATTGAAAAACCCATTTAACCCACATTTAAAAAAAATCGGATATTTTTAGAAAATTTACTGTTATTGAAAAACAACAGTCGGTTATGTGCCATGCATGATACACGCTTAGGCAGACTTTTTTCCCGCAGTAGGTTGCCATTTCTTTTTGCGGTAGACTAGTTGCCATCCAAAACTGTAGAACCCAGTCTGTACTACTATTTACCCATAGCTGAGGAGAGAAGAATATTCATACCTTTCCCAAGGGTATTTGCACGTAAAAGAATGCAGTGGATCCGACTGGAATTCGAACTCGACTCTGCGATTTCTCAATCCGAGCCACTATCCATTACTCCAGCTTGTAAAATGTAGTAAGCAATCATTTCCATTTCTCCAGATTTATGGCCACATCACGTTGAAGGACCTGTTCTCGTATGATCACAGAAGTTAAGCAACTCGGGTTGGTCAGTACCTAGGTGAGTGACTGCTTGGGAATACCAGGTGTTGTAAGCTTCGAACTGTTAATCGGAGAGCCGAGTTCCAATTCCAGTTGGTTTCTTTATATTCACTTACCGTCGGAAATATATGAATCCACCTCGTCTTCCCCCAGCTATGGTTTAATTAGTAAGAGTTGTATCACTAATACCATCATTATCTTACAATCTAAATATGTTTTTCTGGCTTTAAATAACCTTCTGTTGTAGAGTAGCTTTCACAATGGAGGATTGTATTTCACTAAGTCGTCCTAAATTAGGTTCGACGTACAAAACGTTAGGAACTTGAAATAAGAGTTAATGACGCAGCAATCTAGTTGTGATGGTTGATACTTCAATGTCCGACATCGACTGACTCACTCAACACCGCTGAGCTCAACTGGCGACCACTGCTACTACTACTACTTATTATGTGTGGGAGAGTCTATTACAATAGAATAGGTAATGTTCTGGTATAACACCTTCAAAGGGTTGATAAGCTATAGAAAAACGAATCAGTCAATCAAATCCATTTATCCAGTAGCACGAAGTACGTCAATCAATGTAACACATGCTGATTTGACCAAACCTCATTTTATCTTTTGTGACTTTTATTAATAATCTTGAGCCCGAGGTGACCGCCCCTCCGGCCATTAATCTTCCTTTAAGACTGGGGTCATTAACGGGTGATTGAGGCGTCCCTGTGACGAAGGCGGGGTTTTAAAATATTTTACTTTTGGTCCAATGTATTGTTGGGGCCTCCACGATAAACTCAACCTAGTGTCAAAATTTTTGTATAAGGTCGATGCATTTCTCATGCAAATTTACTATTATTCTCAACTCCAGGGTTCTATTCCCCCACCCAAAAGTACTTCACTCCCTCTTGGTCGGGAGACGTGACTCAATAGGGAATTTCTATGAGGAATTTGTATTGGTAATTCCAGGTACAGATGGGGTTCCCACTTTAAACTTAGTTTCCATTCGAGGGACCCACTTTAAACTTAATCATTTTCCATATTCCATTCGAGGGACCCACTTTTAAACTTAATCATTTTTCCATATTCCCCCATTTAAGGGATCATTTTCCATATTCCATTCGAGGGACCCACTTTAAACTTAATCATTTTCCATATTCCATTCGAGGGACCCACTTTAAACTTAATCATTTTCCATATTCCATTCGAGGGACCCACTTTAAACTTAATCATTTTCCATATTCCATTCGAGGGACCCACTTTAAACTTAATCATTTTCCATATTCCATTCGAACCCACTTTAAACAATCATTTTCCATATTCCATTCGAGGGACCCACTTTAAACTTAATCATTTTATTCCATTCGAGGGACCCACCAATATTTTCCATTCCATTCGGGACCCACTTTAAACTTAATCATTTTCCATATTCCATTCGAGGGACCCAAACTTTAAACATTTTCCATATTCCATTCGAGGGACCCACTTCCATTTTCCATTCCATTCGAGGACCCACTTTAAACTTAATCATTTTCCATATTCCATTCGGGACCCACTTTAAACTTAATCATTTTCCATATTCCATTCGAGGGACCCACTTTAAACTTAATCATTTTCCATATTCCATTCGAGGGACCCACTATTCCATATTCAAATCGGGGACCCACTTTAAACTTAATCATTTTCCATATTCCATTCGAGGGACCCACTTTAAACAATTCCATTCGAGGGACCCACTTTAAACTTAATCATTTTCCATATTCCATTCGAGGGACCCACTTTAAACTTAATCATTTTCCATATTCCATTCGAGGGACAGCGAACTTAATCATTTTCCATATTCCATTCGAGGGACCCAAAACTTAATCATTTTCCATATTCCATTCAGGGTTTTTCGAGGGACCCATTTAAACTTAATCATTTTCCATATTCCACGAACCCACTTTAAACTTAATCATTTTCCATATTCCATTCATCTGATGTTAATCTTTATAACTTTAAAACAATCATTTTCCATATTCAAATCAGGGGACCCACTTTAAACTTAATCATTTTCCATATTCATTCGAGGGACCCACTTTAAACTTAATCATTTTCCATATTCCATTCGAGGGACCCACTTTAAACTTAATCATTTTCCATATTCCATTCGGGACCCACTTTAAACTTAATCATTTTCCATATTCCATTCGAGGGACCCACTTTAAACTTAATCATTTTCCATATTCCATTCGAGGGACCCACTTTAAACTTAATCATTTTCCATATTCCATTCGAGGGACCCACTTTAAACTTAATCATTTTCCATATTCCATTCGAGGGACCCACTTTAAACTTAATCATTTTCCATATTCCATTCGAGGGACCCACTTTAAACTTAATCATTTCCATATTCCATTCGTACTTTAAATTTAATCATTTCCATATTCCATTCGAGGACCCAATTTAAACTTAATCATTTTCCATATATTCCAGGGACCCACTTTAAACTTAATCATTTTCCATATTCCATTCGAGGGACCCACTTTAAACTTAATCATTTTCCCTTCGAGGGACAGCGAGGGTTAACGCCACCACCAAAGTGCATTTATCATGTTTCAGGGTTTTACGTAATTTATGCATAGATGGACAAACAAATTTGAGCTTTATATATCAGATGTATATAACTCTATGTACGCTTTGAATTACAGGATGGGAACAAAGATATGGCCTAATTATATACATATAATGAGGACTCTTTATTACACTGATATATTTCCATAAACATATATATATATATATATATATATATATATTATAGATACACCTAGTGAGTTTGACAAACCTAGGTTTCATCTACAGATCGTCGTTGACGATCCGTTTAAATAAACCTACGATTTTGTCTATTTATATATATATATATATATATTGTATTTATATATATATATATATATATATATATATATATATATATATATATATATATATATATATAGTCCTCATCTTTATTACAATGTTTTCGGCCGTTGTACGCTCGGAATGCCGAACTGAACCCTTTATTTCATTTTTTTAGTTCCACGTGCCATGTTTAATGGATGTCAGTTATCTCCTGTTAATTCCCCTCTGAAAGTTCTCCACTGCCTTAACCAGGTATTGAACTCACACTCTTTGGGTCCTGTCACTAGATCTACCTAACGCCTTTATCCACTGTACTTGAGGACATCTTTGTATGAATTTCTGTGTATTATAAACCTAATAACTTCAGCAACCTTTTTTTACCAGAGCTCATATTGCAATTTTTGTTGTCATTATCGCTTTTCTCAGGCACTCCTTATTACTGGTTCCCATATTGTGTTCATTTCTATGCTTGGTCAGCTCAGGAGATTTTTATAGCCTAGCATATGTGCTACTTCCAATGGTTTTCTTTTTCTCTGATCTCAAACTGATCCCACAGAGCGCGATGATCTCTTTTTTTATGTGGTCAGCCACGCCTGATTTTTCCATTTCCCTTCTTGTTACAGCTTTCTGGTGTTCGTGAAGCCTTACCTTAAGGGGGCGGCCTGTCTCCTCTTTATATTTCTTTCCGCAGCTGCACGGGATAGCGTACACACAGTCTTTAGTCATGTCCTCCTCTATGGGAGGGTCTTACTCGTGAGAGGTATGTGCGAATTGTATTAATCGTGTGTGCATGTATATATATATATATATATATATATATATATATATATATATATATATATATATAGTAAAACCTTGGTAAGTTTGTCTGGCTCTCTAGGTTTGACTAGGTCTGTTCTACTTTTGTATTGATCACTTTTTCTTTGGGCTTTGGACCTGTATGCTGTACGATTATTTTCGACAGACGTTCATATTCATAGCTCTTTCTTTTTTTTTCAACCTTTTTTTCCTTCGTGATTGATTTGACCATTAGCAAATCAAGAAACCGAAGGTTTTCCTAGATGAATGTAGTTACCTATATATATATATATATATATATATATATATATATATATATATATATATGTATGTGCGTGTGTAGGAAAATATTTTATGTATTTCTGAAGTTTTCATGGCTCTCTCTGATGCAATCTATTGGCTATCGTAGCTCGTTTAAAAGCCTTGAAAAAATTAATAAGACAAACGATGGAACACAATCGAGAGAAACACAATCAGATTCGGTCAGCGTGCAAACATTTTTCTTTCACATTTTTTTTTTGCGTCACGAGATAAAATTATCTGAAGACAGCATTGTCAATGATAATCAAAAATACATTTCTTACGATAATCCAAAATAAACAAAACAGTGGCCCAATCCAGAGGATTCGTTAATATTTGAACTAAAAATATTGCACAAAGTTTTTCTTTCTGTTTTCTTTGAAGTAGAGTTTACCGAGCAGTTCAAATAGATCTATTTGAACTGCTAGGAAAACTCTATTTATTTCGAAAATATATTGAAATAATCCATAACATATACTCCTCTTTATATGTTTGTCCCCTTAAGACGTAGGCGATCATGGCTTTCCACAATTTCCTGTCCCTTATCCTTAATAAATTTTGTCGTTTTTTATTTCTTCTTAAGCCTGTTCTGTCATTCATTTGTTCAAGTTAAGTATGCTATACGTTGTTTACCTCTGTCCCTCTTGCCTTCAACCTGTCTACCTAATGCCTTTATCCACTGTGCCATGTGTACTTGAGGACATCTTTGTATGAATTTCTGTGTATTATAAACCTAATAACTTCAGCAACTCTTTTTAACAGAGCTCATATTGCAATTTTTGTTGCCATTAGCGCTTTTCTCTGGCACTCCTTATTACTGGTTCCCATATTGTATTTATTTCTATGCTTGGTCGGCTCAGGAGATTTTTATGGCCTGTGAGTATCATGACTTTCGATGCTCTCTTACCTCATTATGTTCCCTAGAAATTTCAACTGTCTCTTTCTGATGTTAAGCATAAGTTTCCTTTTTGTTTCCATTTTCTCTCACACGGTCGGTCCAAGATATCCTCAGCATCCTTCTGTAAATCACATTTCTGTGGCTTCAAATCTCTTATTCTTCTGTGAGAAAATTGTCCAAAATTCACTGCCATACAGGAGGACAGATATCACATTAGAGTTAAGCACACTTTTCTTTGTTTCTAACGAAGTTTTTTTCTCAGTTTCTTCAACCTCTGCTTAGTTTCTTGAAAGCAACTTTGGCTATGCGCTTTCGGCTTTTCAGTGTCGCACTTTCCCGTCCTCTGTTAAAACAATTCCGGAGATAAACTGTTTCGAGAATGTTCGCAATAATAAAAAAAGACATAAAACAAGATTTATTTAAGCTTTACAGTGATTTACATTTGGCGCTAGAAGTAAATAACTTGTGTTTTATTATTAAAATGATGACAGCAATTTTTTGCCTAAGAATAATTTTACATTCTTCACAGAATTTCTTTGTGGAAATTTAACAAGATTGAATTACATCTGCACTATTTACATTATTCGGACAATTGTCGTCATCTTTGTCACTATATTTATGACAACGTTTCGGCCCTTCAGTATCTGTCTATATTTCTGAGATGAGGTATTATGTACACTATATACATTATTCGGACTATTGTCCTCATCTTTGTCGCCATATTTATTACAACGTTTCGGCTCTTCAATATCTGTCTATATTTCTGAGATGAGGTATTATGTACATTATTTACTTTATTCGGACTATTGTCCTCATCTTTGTCGTCATGTTTAATACAACGTTGTACGCTCCACCCTTCCTCAGGTGGTTGGAATGTCGAACTGAATCTTTTATTTCGCTTACATGGCACAATGGATGAAGGCGTTAGTTAGATCCAGTGACAGGACAAAAAGAGTGTGAGTTCAATACCCGGTTAAGGCAGTGCAAATTAACAGGAGATAACTGATAACTGACATCCATTAAACATGGCACGTGGAACGAACAGTCTACCCCAGTGAGCGAAATAAAGGGTTAAGTTCGACATTCCATCCACGTGAAGAAGGCCGGAGCTTACAAAGGCCGAAACGTAATAAATATGGCGACAAAGATGAGGACAATAGTCCGAATAATGGAAATAGTGTACATAATACCTCATAATATAGACAGATACTGAATTAAATCCTATTCTTACTGACACTCTTGAAACGTATAGTTAAACTTTCGCGGTGCAATTAAATTATGGTGATCAAATAAAAGTAAAAACAAGATTATACTTTTTTTAGATGTTATGCAATAATATAAACAAAACAATTTATTATAATTTTTACTTAAAATATAATAATTAAAATTCTTATAAAAAATTTATTTATATGTTTATGATAATTTAACATATAATGAGATATCTGAGTTTGACATTTTTAAGGATATCTTCTTAGCAACGTCGAATTCGGAACAGGCTTATCTTAAATCTTTTTCCAAGAATTCTGGTTGTGGACGATTTGTTAAAATATTGATTATTCCAGATAAGCTTCCATCATCTGAAATATGACGTTGCGAACAGAAGTATTTCTGTCGCTTTCTTGTAATATTTGGAAATTTACCCGCGTTTGCCAAAATAATATATCTCTTGTTGAATATTTTAATTGTAATACTTTCCTCTATATAATAAATGCGGATGTCAGTGTGTCACATAATAGAAGGGCAGGAGAAAAGTAAGGTTATTGAAATTGGTGGTGGGGGGGTATTTGAAATGTACATGCTTTCATGCTGGTTCAAACAAACTCAAACTATTTTTTGTGTGTATGCATCGTGTCATTATTTCTGACTCCTCATCCAGAAGGTTTTTGTGAGATCTGGAAATGTTATTATTGTTAACTTTTCTTCCTGGCAAAGATTGCAGATATCACTATGACTGCTGTAAGGTTTGGCTTTTTTTTTTTTAATTATTTGCCACTTTACAATCGGATCTTTGTAATTTTTTTCTATTCATTTCCATACGTGGCTGCCTTGTCTTGGTAGAATTCCAAAGTCTTTCTAGCTTGAATGATGACTTGTGATTATACCATCTCTTCGTATATTTTGGTTTAGCCATTTGTATCGTTTTACTTTTGCATTATAAATTACTCCTTCAGTTTTGCAAACTCTATCTCGTGGACATTTACTTTTATTTCTACAGTTACATTTTTTCACTGCCAACAATATTTTGCTGCACGTTAGTTTTGAAATTCCTGGCGTTTTGTCATTTTATTGTGCTTTCTAAATTACTAGTGCAGGTGTAACTTAATTTAACTGTGTTTTTTTTATTAAAGCTCTTACGTAATTCGGGATTTTTTAAAAACTGTTTCTCCTTATATTGCATTTAAACTCTATGTTATATAGATGGGGTTAAACCAAGTATTTTTTTTCTTTTCCTCGAATTATTCTTCATTTGTTGTTTTATTTGAGATTTAAATTCCATTTTAGTTTTAACCCCCCTTTCTTTTAAAGTCTTTTTATACTATTTATTTTTATTTTTTTATTTTACAAGAGGAATTTCGAGATAACCTGGGATCTATACCTTTACGAATATGCTTTATTATACTTGCAGGGTGGTTCGATGCAGCATTCACGTACTTTAATGTTGCGTTGGGTTTCATGTATGGGGAGTACTGCCAGTTTGGAGATGTAATTCTACATCCAGATAGAGGACAACTTTCTATTCATCTCGACCTCTATTCCAAAGTCAAAGATTTTGAAGTGCATCTTTCTTACATTGTCATTTATTCATCTGTTGTCTGGCACTGTCAACAGCCTGTCATCTCGATACTGGCCGCGGTTGTCTGTGCCTACCGTTTTGTTGTTTTATATATGATTTTTAAATATATAGGCCTATTAATTCAGAAAATTCATCACCATCAAACTAACTTTGAGGTACATTGCAAGCCTCTTCATTGAGGAATAATATTGATTTACATCAATGTAAAATTATATTGAGTTATATATATATATATATATATATAATGGACACTTCGACGTCGTGTAATGGCAAGCTAGTGTCTCAAGATCAATTATGACTGAGTTGTGAGTTTTGGGGCTATGTGCTTAGTAAATCACCATATATATATATTTTTATTTACTCTTTTTAGTTTTCTATTTTTAAGTAACGTAGTATATTTTATCGTTATATAACAGTTATAGCAATGTTTTTCGTCCGACTTTTGGCTGATTTTTATAGTCTAACTAATATTTTGGTCATAATGGTTTGTTAATTTGTTCATTATTTGCTTTAATATATATATATATATATATATATATATATATTTTTAAAGAAAAACAGACCGCCTTAAGGCTCCATTGTAATAATTTATTTCACCAGAGACTTTTATTTTTCCCTGGATCTTCAGACATCACTTTCAAATGGTGAAACGAATAATGAAATTAAAATTTACATTTTACGGGCAGTATTAAGCTTTATTAAGTTGATATAGAGGGTAGTGAGGAATGGTGTGAGAGACATGGTCGAGCACGAGAGGAAGGAAGGGTTTAAAAATTTATTTTTATATTTCTTTTTACTTAATATTGAAGAATATATATATATATAATATATATATATATATATTCATCACTTCAACGGAAAAATCTTATACAGGTTGATTAGAAGACTATGTATTATGTGAAGTCATTTATTTAAAAAGTAACATGAATGCAAATGCATTCCTTGATGACGAACTAATAATCAGATCGCTAAAGGTACAAGTGCATTTAGGAAGCTTCCCTATCACCATCAGACAATATGAAAGGAACTTACTTAAAATAAATAGACTAAACTTGTGTATATTATTTAATGAAATATTCATCAACATATATATATATATATATATATATATATATATATATATTATTATTATTATTATTATTATTATTAATATATTTAGCTGGATTGATGTGAGTTTGTGACCCTGGATTTCAAGATTTTGCGATCGTCAGACAATCGCAAAAGCGTGAAACCCAGGGTCACAAACTCACATCAACCTAACTAAATATGCTATCACTATCTCTGATATTGAGCGCTTTCTACTAAGTACCGCGCATATAATATATAAATAATAATGTATATAATATATCGTATATATATATATATATATATACTTTTCACATATGTAATATTAATATATATATATATATATATATATATATATATATATATATATATATATATTCATTATATAATTATATTAATTGTAATACTGTATTAACAGTAATTAAAGTTCACAATATATATCAGATGTCAACTGAGAGCTTCTTGAATGCTCACTACTTAGGTCTCGGACAAGAATGATTGCATGCCCCATGTCCTTTGTAGATCTTAGCAATATTTCTCTTTTGACTATACCCTCCTACACGAGCTCATTAGCTAGATTAATCGCTGCTTCCTTCTGTTCCTCTTACCTTCAATGTGATGCGCGTATCAAATTCTCAAAGCCCACTTTTCAGAACACACTTTAACTCTTTCTTTTTTATTCTAAGTATAAGCGTTTTTATTTTTTGGTTTCCCCTTTTCCTTACATCTTCCTCGTTGCTCACAGGTTCCGTCAATGTTATTGTTAGTATCATTTTGTAGAACGACATCTTTGTTGCTTCAAGTCTTCTCTTCCTCTGTAAGAAAACTGTCCACCATTAAATGCCATAATTTTGCTTGATACTTTACATGTTTATCAAATATTTGTGGGTTAATTAAAGCCGGAACCTATTTTGGATTGTTCAGTATCATAGTGGGGGAAAGATATAACATAGTAATTCAACATTCTTTTATTTGTTTCTAATAAAAAATTCCACTTTACTATTACTTTGATTAGATTGTAAAAAGCATATTTCGCTATTCCATTACAACTTTGAATTTCTTTGTTACATTTTGTGTAAAACACTTTCCAGGTATTTAAATTTTTCGGCTTCTTTTGCCATTTCTTTTTCTTAACTCTCATTTTGATCTTTTCTCTTTTTAACGATCTTACATTCTCTCTTCTTTTTTATAATCAACTTCACGCCAAGCAAGGTAGTAAAGCCACTAGGACACAAGGGTTTATTGGGTGCATAAGGATTAGAAAACAGAAACTTTACTAAGGAGAAGGGATAAAAGAGTAATTAGGAGTACAGTAGAAAGCGACTGATATTGGCATTAAATTTTTGAAAATTAAAGTTCGCTTGAAACGATGGAACCAGAGGAGATTTTAATAATCGAAAGTGCGAGAAAAGAAACTGTTACCATAGAACGTACGGTTACAGTTAGTCAACAATATATAGTGTGAATTTCCTTCCTTTACTGCCTTATCTTTGAGTTCTTGCTTTTAACTTTCCGTTTGCTATCACTAAGATGTCATCTACGAACATTATATTGTTAAGATAGTGCCCCAAATAATAAATCCTGAAAGGATATCTAATTGCCGCACTAAATAGGTTAAATAAACCCAGTGTGAAGATGTATCATTGTTTAATGCCTTTTTCTATGATTGTGTACTCGCTCAATTCCTTTTCTAATCCGTAAGCTGGTAGTTTGCTCACACTAATGTTTACATTGTTTTGTTTATCAGTCTTTCCCAAAGTGGGCGATAGCGTCCCCTTGTGGTCTCTCTTATGTTGAAAGGGGGCACTGGGAGTTTTATTTTATTTCATTTGGAGGGGGCGGTGAACATGTATCCATTTTTTTCAGATTTTAAAAGATTATTCAATATTGACTTCAAAAGGAAATTTCTGAAAGTGCTGTGGAAAGCTAGCAATCTTTTCTTCATTGCTTTTTCAACTTCATATATGGCTGAATATGGTTTCTACGCACTTATAGAGCTTTTTTTTACTAAACAAAGAATCCGCCTGAAAATTACAATACAAGGTGATTTTGGATTACTTCCAAGAAGCATGGAACCTAGAGTAAGAACCTTAGAAGTAAGCACCAAAGTCAAGCATCGCATGGAAAACTTTGAGGTAAGCTATCAATTAAAAATTTGTATTTTTATTTTTAAAGATTTTAATCATTGGCATTTCTAATAGAAATGAAAACAGTATTAAAATTATTTTCGCAATAATGCCTAAGTGTTATGCTACGAAAGTTGAATCTCTATCTATAAAAGGCAGGGTGTGTGTGTGTGTGTGTGTGTGTGTGTGTGTGTGTGTGTGTGTGTGTAACGAATGCACGGCCGTAATTTTCGACGGATTTGCACCAAAATTTACATGCACATGCTCAAAGTTAGCGGAAAGGCCAAGACCGACGTTGCATTTCCCAACACCCATGGATAGTGGAAATAATCGAGTTCTTCATGCTTCTACGGCAGATTTCATGTAGTTTGCGGCTATTTTCTACTGGCCAGAGTTAGAGCCAACAGCTGACTGACACGAATGTTTACTAGCATTCTAGCATGCAAAAAAAATCGATAGCTGCATTCGTCACGAGTGGGAAAAATTTAAATCTGCATGGTACTTTACTCCAATTGGCTCATTCGCTTGCTTAAACTCAACGTCGATTCTGATTCCGCAGAACTGGGTTGAGTATGAAAAATTATTTGTTGTTAACATTCTTTTTTCATTCGGTTTTTCCAGTTACGAGTCCTTTTTTTAAAGTTGATCGTTTTGTGTTCATTTTGTTTAGTTCTTTTTTCGTATTAGATTTAATGTTTACTATAGAGCTTAGAAAAATGTGAGATAGGCAAGAAGTAAGGCATGTAGCAACATCAACATGGCAAAGGGCACTCCTTTAAAGGCAAGGAAGGGCAAAGATAATTTAAGTCAAGTGATAGCGATTGCTGTATGAGTCGTACGATTTTTGAATCAAGCACGGGCAATGCCTGGCCATGCTGCTAGTTCATTATAATATTCGAAATTTAATTTGACAGGAGGGGGGCGTTGACAAGAAGTTTGTGTCCAAAGGTGGCGCTGGTTGAGAAAAGGTTGGGAAACGCTGGTTTATATCTTGTTAAAGATATTTAAATTCGGACAACACTTGCTCAATTTCTCGTCCGTTTTTTTTCTCTACTTACATTTTACCTTTATTCTCTTTACCATCAGGATGAAGGCGATTATGCCTCTCCACAGATTCCTTTTCTTTATTATTTGTGCATTTCTATCACGTCTTGAAAAAGATAGAGTAGTCGTTGATTTCACCATGTTTTCTCTATAGCTTAGAATTCAAAATAATCTACGTCCTTGAGTGGCTGTCATCTAAGGATAGATAGCTATTTAATCCATAGGTGGTTAAAAATTAATCCATACCATTTCCACTAAAGAATTTATGCAACAAAAAAAAAACGTAATAGACGTTGCCGTAAATTGAACTCAGCTCACCATTACTACTTTGGTAACGATAACTGTCACGCTACCCGTACATAGATTCGTTTTCTGAAAGACACCAATTCCGATTTGATTCTGTTCGGAAATTTCCTTGTTTTGCTTGCATTTGGCGGAACTAAAATATATTTTGTATCTGATGTCGCTAAAATAAATATTTAGTGTTTGCTTATTATGTAACGTGAACAGAAAATTCATGCAATATGTTCGCCCTGTTTGCTGATTCGAATATCTAAATAAATATCATTTGCGTTGGTGAAGAATCTCAGTTTTTGCTAGAGTCACTCCTTTTAGGCGAAATTTAGATGAAAAATACGCCAATTAAAAAATTGGCGTATTTTTCATCTAAATTTTGCATGATATATGAATTGGGTTCCCAATTATAAAAAGAAAAGATGTTATTTATTTACATAACGCCTATTTAAATAGGAATACCGATATTTCTGTTTATTGGTACGATCCAATTTCATTATTAAATATAAAATAAACCAGCATTTATAATTATTTTTCAGTTTATAAATACAAAATAAAATATAAGTTTGACCATAAACATTGTACAAAAATACAATATATATATATATATATATATATATGTGTGTGTGTGTGTGTGTGTGTGTGTGTGTGTGTGTTTTATTTTAGGATATTACATTGAAAACCTATCAAAATCGCTACACAATTACAATCGTGTTCCGATGCACTTACTGTGTATATATATATATATATATATATATATATATATATATATATATATATATATATATATATATATATATATATACCTAGGTAGATAGATTCTGGCTCTTTATGTAATATAGTTCTTTTGGCTAGACATTGCGTTGTTGGTTGATTATTTTCAAGCGACACGGATGTTTTAATCTTTTCTTTTTTATTGATTTTTTCCTGATATCAGTTTGTGCAATATATTTTATTTACAAATTATATTATTTTTTCTCACACTGCCCGAGTATATGTAAAAAAATGAAAAATAATATATATATATATATATATGAATAAAAATGACCATAGGAAAACTAGTAATTGCTGACGCGTTTAGTCCAATGTGGACTTTATCAAATCAAAATACGAAATGAATTTAATTGAACAAGGTAACTAATAAAAACAAACATTTTGTATTTTGCTTTGGTAAAGTCCACATTGGACGAAACGCGTCAAGGATTACTAGTTTCCTATTATCATTTTTATTCATAAATATTGTCTTCTCTACTGGTTAAATCGGATATATTTTCATATATATATATATATATATATATATATATATATATATATATATCTGAATAAATTACAGACAGTATGTCTGATAATTTTTAATAAAATCCGTTCATACTCACGAATAAACTTCCGTGTATGGATGCTAAAGGATGAGAAAAATGTGCTATAGCTGTTTAAATTTCTTTTATTTTCATTTACCAAGTACTTTCGATCTTCTACCAAGATCATCTTCAGGGGTGCAAGTGGTACAAATCATTACTTGGGAAATGAAAATAAAAGAAAATTGAACAGCTATAGCACATTTCTCTCATCCTTTATGGGAAGGCGATATATATTATTATATATATCAAGAATGATTTTAGGGGAAAGAATTATGACAAAGTGGTAAATGTTTTTCGTATGTTGCATTTCATTATTTAGAATTTCATTGAACTAAGTTTAACTTTATGTCGATGCGACTACACATGCACCCGAATAAATGAGACGCTGAGAAATTTAAATTTAAATATTTTTTTAATATGTGTTGTGAGTATATAATCTAGTCATATATTTCCATCAATTTTCTATTACATATCCCAAATTGTGACAATAGAAGATGTGCCCATAATGGTGGAACGTTGTAAGAAAATGGACGTAAATTTATTGTGGATGATATAGCGATTTTCCTCTTAGTAAAATGATTTCTCTTTTAATCAGAGTAGCATTTATTAACTCAAAATTATGGTTAGTCTCTTTACAGCAACTAATGCATTTTATGTGTTGTTTTGAAAACGATCCATTTGGTGTTTATGCAGTTGTTTATTTAAATTCCTTGTGGTTTCTCCTATGTATTTCTTGTGACAATTATTACAGGTAATACAGTAAATTCCTCCTTCATGTTTTAGCTTATAATTTTGTTTTGTATCAAGTATTTTATTGGTTGAGACGTAGTTGAGACAAATTTTATATGGAGTTCAGATAAATTCTCTTCAATTGTAGTTGTGTGTTGTGACACTGTTTGTGAGAAGAACAGTATATTTGATTCGATAGGTTTGTCAGAAAGGACCGCTTTTCTGTTTTGAAATATTTTATGAGCATTTTGTTTCGCATAAAAGTTTTCACGACCGCGTCAGACGGAAACTTTTTTCCACTTTGTCATAATTCTTTCTACTAATATATATATATATATATATATATATATATATATATATATATATATATATATATATATATATATATAATTGGACTGGTGTAAGTTTGCGACCCTGGGTTTCACGCTATTTGCAATCGTCAGAAGATCACAGTTAGTGTGAGACCCAGGTTCTCAAACTCACATCAATCCAACTAAATATGTTAGCTGTATCCCTGATATTGAGCGCTTCTCAATAAGTAGCGTGCATATATAATATATAAAAAAAACTGCATATGTATATAGAGAGAGACAAAAGCAGCTAAATAAGATATGCCTTTAAACCACGAATTAAAAGATATATATGATGAACTCTCTCTCTCTCTCGTCGACGTATGAGGATCCGACAAATTAGCCCAGTTTTTATGTCCCGATAAGCAGCTGCATACAGAATCACATATTGGGAAACACCAAGTATTTCGGAGCATAGCGACGGGAACATTTGCTGACACCGTCCCGTAGCCGGTCAATATATATAATATATATATATATATATATATATATATATATATATATATATATATGAAGAAAAATATACTGAAAAAAAAATCCTAATACGTGATTATGTTGTTTTATTTTTTTTGTTTGTTTTTTTTTCAGTATATTTTTTCTTCATACTGTCGGATCTATATCCATATATTTGCTTACACACACACACATATATATATATATATATATATATATATATATATATATATATATATATATATATTTAGACATGGCTGATTGAATAAATTATAGACATTAAGTCCGCTAATTTTTAATAAAATCCGCTCACACTCACTGATAACCTTCCGTGTATGGATGTTAAAGGATGAGAGAAATATGCTATAACTGTTTAAATTTCTTTGATTTTCATCTCACAAGTACTTTCGATCTTTATCCAAGATCCTCTTCAGGTGGTACAAAACTATATGTTGTTCATTAGTTCATTAGTATAAGTATTTATATAAAGATATGCGTTGTCATTCATTACCGTAATTTTTTCGCTATGCTTTTAAATGCAGAACGCTTGATAATGTGCTGAGAGGTCATGAGAACATGAAAAATTATCCATTAACTGAGGAACTTAGGAAATGAAAACAAAGGAAATTCAAACAGCTATAGCACATTTCTCTCGTCCTTTAACATCATTACACGGAAGGTTATTCGTGAGTATGAACGGATTTTATTAAAAATTATCAGACATAATGTCAGTAATTTATTCTGTCAGACATATCTAAATGAGAATTTGCTGCCTACACACACTCACACATACACACACACACACACACACACACACACACACATATATATATATATATATATATATATATATATATATACAGGATGGTATGTCAAAAATTATCCGCACTTTCGCTATAACATATCTTTAGATTTGTTCCACTGCCTTCTGCTCATGCATGCTTATAGTACGTACTAATGTGTTCGTTGTTTGAGCTTGGTCACACCAGTTTTCTTGATGCTGTTACAGTGTAAACATGGCCGCTCCGCTAGAACTGTGCACCGAGGAGGAACAAGGAGCCGTAATCTGAATCTGCAGAGAACATGCTACTTCAGCGATGTTAACTCAACAGTTGGACAATACCCTCTCTCTAACTTGCTGAATCTTCATTGTCAGTGATTGGATATTGACGGGTGACTTGGTCCATCTTCGTGTGGCATGCTTGTTAATCTCCTCTATCGACTCATACACACTTTAACGCGGTAGTGCACTGTCCCCGTATTGTGTTAAAAGCCTCCGAGTACCAAATAAATCAGTTCACTGCTCTTTCTTATTCCTTGGTCCACACTGCTAACGGAGCGGCTATGTTTACACTGTAACAGCAGCGAGAAAACTAGCAGAATCAAGCTCTAATTTTAAACACGTGACCACAATAGTACCAAATATAAACACGCATCAGCAGAAGGCAGTGTAGCAAATCTAAAGATATGGCGAAAGTACGAATATTTTTTTTTACTTAATATACAATGTGTGTGCGCGCGCGATGAAGGGAGATAATTGGTATAAGACTGCCTGGTGATTAAGAATTTCGAACTTGACGCTATTATCAAGCCACCTAATAGTCTGATTGCCATTTAAGTTGTGAAACTGCTATTCACATGTAACGTTAATTTCTGCCCACACTTTTAATATGTACAACAGTCTATCTACTCGCTTCGCCTTCTTCCTACATAAATATGTATTCACACAGACAAGCACGGCAGATTTGCATCAGAAGTGGAGGTCTGGCCAAAAGCATGCCTGCTCGTAGTTCTGCTCTAGTAAACGAGTCCCATCAATCACTATGAACAGTTCTGAGCCAATATTTGCCTTTGTATACGCTGTCAACTCCGGGCTGTTTGCCATTGTTACCTTTGAAAAGCATCGATTTTGGCTACGTCGTTCCACAAACTCTGTTTCTCCTGATCGATGTTTGAACTTGATCGTGCCAGGTTTCTTACTGCTGTTACAATGTAAACATGACCGCCCCGCTAGCAGTGGGCTCCAAAGAGGAACCAAGAGCTGTGATCTGAATCTTCAGCGAACATGCTACCTCATCGATGTTTACTTGCAGGTTCGTCATTACCATCTCTCGAGCTTGATGAATCTTCTTGTCAGTAGTGGACGTTGGCGGGTGTCCCTATCCTTCGTACAGCTACTTTTAAATTTCTCGATCCATTCATACCACACATGTACGCGATAATGCACTGTTGCTGACACACGTTTTGAACACAGAAATAGTATCACTTCTCTTTTTATTCTTTGGTGAACGTTGTCAGCGGAGCGGTCACGTTTACAATGTAACAGCAGCAAGAAAACTTCAAGGTCAAACTTAGACCAAAATTGTACCAACTATAAGGACGCATGAAGGCTGTATAATAAACCTAAAGATATGCTATGGCGAAAGTGTGGATATTTTTGGCTTATACAAACTGTTCCATTGAACAATTAATGCTTTTATAAAAAATACAACAAATATGAAATCCCTCAGTTTCTTCAACAACTTCCTTTTCATCAATTTATTTATCGTATTATTCTTGTAATTTAAAAGAAATATATGGAAATACAACAGCTATTCTAGGTATGTCTGTGGATGTCCTGAAAATTTCTCAGCTGAACGATTTCCCAAAATCAGACCAACACATCAGATTACCTTTTCAAGAAAGTCTTCCTAATCGGGCTAAAACCATTTCAAACTTTTCCTTTATGTTCTTTACGAATATTATTGTGATTTTTTAAGCACAGCTTAGTTATGGCACAAGGCCAAAAGTATTGGGCAGCTAGTGAGGATCGAACTCACTACTCAGTTTTAATAGATCTAGGAAGATATACTTTCTAACCATTACAACACGTCGAGGTGCCCTTCTTTACGCATATTGTTACTAGCTACATTCTTGCTTGTACAATTCTATGTGAATCGCCTGTGTATGGATATGCGCCTGTGGCCTGGATACGGATATTTATTATATTGATATTTCAAAAATATTGTTTTCTTGAAAGTTTTAAAAAAATGACCGAACAAATGTCAAAAATAATGGCAAACATCTTTCATTTATCTTTGCCGTTTTTTGTGTAACAAAAAAAATGAATTTTCAAAACAATGAATTTAAAATAGGCTTCATTTTACACAGACAACACGATAATATTCTTTTGAGGAAATATTCTTTGTTTTATAAATATGAAATTTACTGCTTTCATGTCGTAGTCGTAAAGGGTTTATTTGTTCCTTGTATGTCCGTAGGTTGTTTCATATTCTGTTATGCTGCTTGCATATTATTTCAACTGTTGTGCAAATAACACTGGCTAACACGAATTTTGGTGACTTAGGTTCGAAAAGGGTTTTTGGCAAATTTTCGGTCGCTGATTTCAAAGATCACATCGCAATGACATCCGCATGAGGATGCTTCCATGTATATAAATGTGACCCCAATGTTATTTAGCCATCATCATTCTAGAAATTTATAATGGTACGCATAACTTTGAATGCGAAGCCAAGTTATAAAAAATAATTTCAGGTTACGTAACCAAGTCAGCTAAAATGGTCTCCTATTAAAAGGTTTGGTAAATATATCTGTTAAAATGAGATGTCAGTGTTATTTTCATTTTTGCGTAATTTAGAAGACAATTCATCCATCACATCCTGTAGGTCAGGTACTAGGAGACACGTATCTAGACGTGACTCCCAAGTGGCTGCCTCATCTTTCTATTTTTAAAAAACAACCCTTCCAACATCCGGGCATTATATTCTTCTACGAATCGCGCTCAAAAAAACAATGGTGCATAGTACGTCAGCCATTAGGGGACAAGTTCAACTGGTTAAATTCAGGAAACTGACTAGCTAATTTGTCGTATTGAAGAGGATCTTTATTGGAATTAATCTTAATCTTGGTTTGGTTTCGCTTGATTTACGGCATATCAACCTCAATGTGTTATTTAATGCCGACAAAATTTTTATTGCTTGCTGGTAATTTTTTTTTTCCAAAAATGTATTTCTTGTAATATTTTTTACTTCAAAAATATATTGCTGGTGATATTTTTCTTCAAAAATGTATTGCTACTAATAATTTTTTAACCAATTATTTCTGGTATTAAAAGCTATTTTTACACTATCATAGACTTTTGACCCCAGTTTGGGGATTAACTATTTTCCCATAGCTGGGACGTTAGCAGATGCTACCACCCCGAGTCAGGGTGGAACTGTGAACACCAGCAATTAAGATGTGGTTCCATGCTCCTCAAAACCTCCTGATCAGAGCCCTTGGTGTTGGACGTAGTTTAGCCGTCCTGGGTAAGACGATAATCAGTTATATTCAGAAGCTATAAGAACCATGCCGCCTGTTGTAGCATAGGGGTATTTCTTCTTCTTCTTCTTCTTCTTCTTCTTCTTGTATTATTATTTGTGGGTAACCTACTGGTCATTGGTGGATCGAGTGACAAAAATTTTGCTCAAATTACGGTTTGAATAATGAGGAATTGGAGAACCGAGTTCAAATTCTAGTCACATCCATTATATTCACTTACATGGTAATACCCTTGGGAAAGGTATGTATCCCCCCAGCTATGGGTAAATAAAAGGACAGACCGGCCTTAGATGGCAATTTGTCTACCGCAGAAAGAAATGACAGCCTACTGTGAGAAAAATATTGAAAGATACATGATCTCCTCGCATGGCACATTACTGTCTGAGTGTTATTAACACACTACCGCCATGGTGATTCCTATAGTCCGGATAATGTTCTGATATATTACCCACCTCTCCCCACTTCCTGGTTCGTTGGCGTGTCTACGATCATGGACTATCATCATACTATTTTCATACGTCATACTATTTTCCTTGTTTGAGACTATACATCCGGTCTCCCCGTTCATATACAGAGTGGACCAAAAGAAGGTGGGAAGTAGGTGGAATAAGTCATTGTATCAATTATATCATTACAATGTTCATTATAACTATGGTATTTGTGGTATATTATTTTAAGTTTTATAACTAAATTTATCTAATTTTATATTTCAGATAATTGTATTAGTAAATATAATTGTATATGTAACCTCAAACAAATTTTATCATTTACTGTCCACCTACTTTTGGACCACTCTGTATAGTGATCGATTTGAATGTATCTTATTACTTTTATTTTCTCAAACAGCCTCTGGTCTGCACTGGAATCCCCTCTCTCTCTCTCTCTCTCTCTCTCTCCATTCTTATATACGATCTGCCATATCTTACCTGCTGTCTAATTCTTCAGAAATCTTTAGATAACCAAAGAGAATTTTGTTGCTATCACAAGAATTCGATGCAATATGATGCATCGGATACTTTGCATTAATAAATGAAGTTGTGCGCTTGACTGTCAAATCTAATTTACTCTACATCCATTGGTTGAAGTCAATGGTAACCGGTTACATCTAACCAAAGTCCGCTGAAGAATATGGTCTTATTTGATGTGCCGTGTCCTTTCAGGATGTTGGGGATCATGTCCCTCCACATCTTCGTCTATTTTTTTTAAATATGTTTTGTCTTTTTGTTATTTCTTTTAAACACTGCTCTACCATCCATTTATTCAAGCTCATCAAGTATGTTACGTGCTGCCTCCATCTGTCCTGTGAGTATCATGTTTTCCAATCCCTCCTTCCTCATTATGTGCCTCAGAAATTCCAACTGCATCTTTCTGATGTCATTCGTTGTTGGTGTTCCGTACATCGTATACTCAGGGCGAGTTCTTTTTTGTTTTTTTGTTTTTTTGGGGTGTTTTTGGGGTTTTTTTTTAAATTTTTTTGCTCATCATTTTTCCCCGTTCTATTTACATCGTTGTTTTCATCAGTCTTCGAGCAAACCGGTTTGCTCTTTCTTTTTTCTTCTCTCTCTCTCTCTCTCTCTCTCTCACACACACACACACACACACACACACACTCACAATCACACCTTTCTCGCGCGCCGTTTTGACACATCTACATATTGATTCACTTCCATTATCACTTCTCTGACCTCCCTCCCTCCTCCAAAATTTCATTCCATTTATTTCACAACCTATTAGCATTCCCCTGTTGTCCTTCTTATCGAATTATCTCGCACTTAATTCTCATGCACGATTCCCAGACTGCCTCTTACTTCAAACCACCAACTTACTCATAATGCACTCTATTCACTGCAGAACCAATCCTATCCGCGTTTGTCTTGGAAATCTTATTTGTACTTCACTTACAGCATTTCTTGTAGCCTCTCCACTTTCCTCTATTATGGAGTTTTTTTTTTATTTTATTTTACTTACCGTCTTCCGCATTTCATCTACAATTATCTTCTTCCGACGCTCGTTAACCCTATTAATCTCTCGATAACACTCCAGATCTTTTTCTCTTCTTCCTTCTATTCTACTTCTCCCTTTTTCTCTCTCTTTTTTTTTTATTACTTCACCCTCTAATTCTATTCACTACTCTACCTTCTACTCATATTTCCCCCCATTACTCTCCTTTCTGCAGGCAGATTCACTTTGTTATAATCAGCAAGAAAAATATTTTTGTTACAAAAAAAAATGCAATGATTTAAAAACAAATTTTTTGAATCTTCTTGTGGCAGGTTTGTGCGTGGGCAGCTGTTAAAACTTTCTATGATTTTTTTCTAACTCATTATCTATCCGTAATAATCTAGTTCCTATTTCTTCCCTCTTACTTATTGTAGTGTATAATTCTTATTATAATATTTTAATTTTTTTAACGTCATCCTTGATATGTAACTTTCTATCTATTTAAGTTTCTGAAATATCTTTCTAAGTCTACTCATTATCTAAGTTAATTCATTATCTATCTATCTACCTCAGTCTATTCATATCTATCTATCTATCTATGTAAAACTTTTTATTATCCTAGCTATCTATCTATCTATCTATCTATCTATCTTTGTTTCTTTGTTTTTTTCTATCTATCTATCTATCTATCTATGTCTTATCAATATCTATCCCAGTCTGAACATTATCTATCTATCTATCTATCTATACAGTATCGTCTGTGTCAATCTATCTATCTATCTATCTATCTATGTAGTACTTTTTATTATCCTATCTATCTATCTATCTTTGTTTCTTTCTATCTATCTATCTATCTATCTATCTATCTATCTATCTATCTATCTGTGTCTCATCAATATCTATCCAGTCTGAACATTATCTATCTATTATCTATCTATCTATCTATCTATCATTAACTCATTAACTAAGTATATTCATTATCTATCTATGTCTCTTCACACATAACACGGCAGTTCTTAATTTTGCTTTTTCCTCGTCACTTACTCAACCGCCCGGCCCCTACTGCTGCTGATGCGGTAAAGCGGATGATGTTATATTTCAGTCTTCGTTTAATCCATAAGTATCCAGCACGAAACATTGGCGACATCAGACACCATTGCAGCAGAAGTGGTACATAGAGCCAACAGAAGCCCAGGTGCAAATCTATTTAGTTGCACGTTCAAAATGCTTGATTGGTTGCGAAGTCTACTTATATGTATCGCCTTCAGATACCGTGGAAGTATTTTTTGGTGGAAACAATGTCAGAACAAAATGTGTGTGTGTGTGTGTTGAAAATCGTATAAAAACCAATGAAGTGAAAGTTTCTTTGGGAATTCATGAAGTTATGTGTTAGAATATTGTACATATAATTTATGATGCATAACACTAAATGATAAGAGCGTCTATATAAAGCCTCAACCTATGTTATATACTCCTTACGTACGAATCCATACGGCAATATCTTATCGAAGTTAAGCAACGCTGAACCTGATCAGTATCTAGATGGATGACTACTTGGTAATTGTTGTAGAGTAGTTTTCACAGTGGAGGCTTGTATTTCGCTAAGTCGGCCCTAAAAGGGGTCCGATGTACAAAAGGTTAGGAACTTGAAAAAAGAGTTAATGACGCAGCAATCTAGTTGTGATGGTTGATACTTCAATGTCCGACATCGACTGACTCACTCAACTCCACTGAGCTCAACTGGCGACCGCTACTACTACTTATTATCTGTGGGAGAGTCTATTACAATAGAATAGGTAATGTTCTGGTATAACAGTAATACTATTTTATAAGCTTGGATATGCGGGTTTTGTAATTGATAACCTCACGGAATTTTAAATAAGAGATCCAAGTCCTGTTGTATTCGTTATATTAATTTACATGCAAACATCCTTGAATATATTTTCTGACTTTAAATAACCTACAAAAGGTTGATAAGCCGTAAAAAAAAACAAATCTTATATACGAAAAGGTGTGACGTAATTCAGACTATTTTTTCCTAGTACATAACGGATGTAATATAAATTAAAATTCTTAAACATTGTAATAGTTGTCGATATTTTAAAGTAACTTTTTGAACCAACGTGTGTCTTTAACACATTGGCTTTGGATAATCACAATCAACTTGCCACAAATGCTGAATGGGTCCCTCATTATATTGTTCTACTTATTTGAGCAGGTGTTCTACTGAGCTGAAAATCTGTTTTCAATTCAATGCGTTTCTTTTTCGCAATTACAGTTTGTGTATTTGTTGCTTTATAATTATCAACAGAACAAAAAACAAATCCAAATTCTACAGTTGAATTAATTACAGAAATCCTTAAGTGAGGCTCTTAAACTATAAGGTTGAATACTAAATAATTTCCGTTTTGTAAAACCTCTTGGAATGGCAAACATATGAAACAACTTGTAATGACGTGTGTATGGATCCTTAAATATATCATAACAGTTGATGAAAAATGTGTTTCGTACGACACTATTGAATTCAAAAGGGAGTGGATTGAAAAGAATTAATCGCGGCAGTCAATTTAGTGTCATACATGATTCACGCTTAGACGATCATGTATCTTTCGATGAATGACTTACGATGCAGAAAAATTTCCCTCGGTAGATTGCCGTTTCTTTCTGCGGTAAACCAGTTCCCTCCACCCCAAGTTTATAGAAGTCAAACTGTCCTATTATTCAACCCATAGCTGGGGAGAAGAGACGGATTCATGCCTTCCCCAAGGTAAGTGAATGTAGCGAACCCGGCTGGAATTCGAACTCGGCTCTACGATTTCTCATTCCGAACCGTCATCTATTACACCACGACGCACATTCATAATCTCTACAGCTGTCCCTGAGGTCCAGCGTAGAAAGCTAATGTTGTAGGTGTAGTGGAATCGCCCGGCTGTTATAAGTTTAAAGGTCTTAAAAACGCAATAAAATACTAAATAGCATTTATAGATACAACGTGTCCATAAAAGCTTGGTCGGAATGCCTACTACGATCGTCAATAGAAAAAAAGAAATTTTCTACTCTATGATAACATGTTGGAACACGGCTGGTCAGTTCTATCACTACCATATTATTCACCTGAACTTTCACGCATTATTATAATTATAATAGTTTTCGATCGTTGCAGAAGATTTGAAGCGGAAAATTTCTCGAATGATAACCCGATTAATGTGTTCGTTTAAAACATTTTACACGTCAAAACCTGGAGACATTTACTCAAACGGTATCGGAGATCCTGTCTGATAAGTTGCAACAAGTTTTTGCCAGTAATGTTGGATATGTAATTGAATAAAATATAATCGTATTTAATTCCTTGAAGTGCAAAAGTTCGGCCTAATAGTTTTTGACAAACATTTTGAAGCCTTTTAATTCATCTATTTTCATGCCTTTTTGATCGCAACGTTTTCGAGGTGATAAATTCTTTTAGTATTAAAAGAAACCCTTTTGAATTTTCAGCAAAATAAAATCAAACGACTAATCACTTTTCCGCGAACAATTCTTAATCAATAATGGCTTAAGTTAACTAAAAAAACACCAAAAAACACTTCTAAAATTTCCCTAATATTGTGCAAAATATGGTTTTGTCAGCTTTTTCGATAAATATAATATATTTTATATTAGCCATATTAAACGACACTTGCAAAATCCATGCCTTCTCACCATCAACCAGACATATGCATTACCCCAGCCTGCAGGCGCTTAATATATCGACAGAGGGATTGAACTCAGCCTTATCCTTGCTGTTGACCGAGGATAAGGATTAGGATTAAGTTTGCTTTAATAATTTATGCATAGCTTGGGGTTGGAGTGAAAACGCAGTTATAACTTTTTTTTAAATAATCAGTGCGAAATGAACGCAAAAGACAAACCAAAACGAATGGATTTTTAGCGCCGCTAAACTTTACGCCAACAGCACAACTTCAAATGTTCCGGTGCAAATGCCAAAGAGTACAGCATGCCGTTTCCAAATTTTTGGTAGAGTTAATTGCGCCATGATGCTTTCTTTCTCCCAGATGCTGTCCAACTGACCCTACTATAATGTGTAATGGAAAAAATCGAAAAAATACAACGCGTATGCACGTAATTAGAAATATAAAATGGCGACAATTTACACATAGAACTTTCTGTGTATATATATATATATATATATATATATATGTCTGAAAAAATTACAGACATTATATCTGATAATTTTTAATAAATCCAGTCATACTCTAAATAACATTCCCGTATTGATTGATGTTAGGGATGAGAAATGTAAGTTGTTTAAATTTATTTTATTTTATTTTCCCAAGTACATTCGATCTTCTCTCAAGATCTTCTTCAGGGATGCAAGTAGTACAAAACTGTACTTGGGAAATGAAAATAAAAGAAATTTAAACAGCTATAGCACATTTCTCTCATCCTTTAATATCAATACACGGAATGTTATTCGTGAGTATGAACGGATTTTATTAAAAATTAACAGACATAATGTATGTAATTTCTTTTATCAGACATGTCTAAAAGTGAAATTGCTGCCTAAATACACAAATTTAAATTTATATATATATATATATATATATATATATATATATATATATGCAATATCGTCAGTTGAAATAGGCCTATTCCTCATATGAGGTAATTTTAGATTTTCTTGTTTTAATTACTCTGAAATAATAAATACATTGAGCCCTGTTCGTGCATCAATTTTCATATTTTATATTGCTAGGATCCACTTGGATTATATATCAACGGATTTATTACCTATATATATATATATATATATAGAGAGAGAGAGAGAGTGACTGATAGATAGAAATTTATAACATATTTTGAAAAGTTATGTAAATTTATGAAAGTGACTTTCTACACGATTCACTTGTGGTCTGTAACCCAAAATGCATTTCGTTTTGCAGACCAGCATCCAACTTCGGAATCCCTTTACAAAATCTATCATTGCTTCTTATCCGTGCCTCTTCAGATGAAGCAATGTCGATATTCGTTTTATCTGGCCTTTCTTTCATCATATTATATGACTGCATTTTCATATGATTAAATAGGAACTTTTGTTGACCCTTGAAGCCTAATTGTTAAGATCCAAATCCGATCTCTACCAAGAGGAGAGATCGGATTTTCAATCTCGACAGAAACTAAAGATTTTCTTCCAAGATACGCTGTTTACTTAATAGCTGTTGAATACAAAACGACATAGACGAAGCGGAAGAAAGCAATAGAAAATAAAGTGACAGAAAAAAGACACAAAATTTTTTATCAAAATAAATCTCCCTTCCGGAATGACAATCAATATTTTCCATTTTATCCGTATAATATCGATATAAAATAAACAGTTGTTAACTATTTCCAAAATTTATATATATATATATATATATATATATATATATATATATATATATATATATATATATATATACATATATATACGCCTTTATAAATCAGGGAGGTCAGTTGAATCCGCTACATTGGTTTCAACCGTACAGGTCATTTGATAAAAATCGCCTGAGGATACCATAAGATTTAAAAGCAAGGTAGTGGATTCAACTGATTTCCTGATTTTTATATTAAGAGCTCTTCATGTTATTTTTACTTTTATTTTATCTTTCACAGGTGCATTGAGCACTTTTTAATACTACTGTTTCCTGGCCTGATTCACCATTAACCTTTTTGTATATTATATATATATATATATATATATATATATATATATATATATATATATATATATATATCTTAAATCTTTTACATGAAATCGTTTATCAATGACAATGAAATGTCAACGTAAATTTTCACAGACGGATACATTCTATATTACTCTTAAGGTCTTACATATTATTAATAACGCGCAAATCTACTTATGTGCACGTGGCTCGTCATGATTTCGACGAATGCAGACGGCGCAAACTGGTTCGGTTTCAAATAACTATTTGCACAATTCATTACATGAAAAAAATAACTATGGTTGTTCATCTGCTCCCAAGAAGACAATGGTTCACAATCCAAATGTCTTCACAAGCCAATTATAGACGCGAAGATTGAAGACCAATGTGGACACTGGAAGTCAGTAGCCATGATCAGTGCCAAATTTGCATGGTAGGATTGCTCTCTTTGAGAACAGAGGTTTTGATTTGTTATTTTACAACGAGATTATTAAAATTGAGAGGTTCGCCTATCATCTGGTTCCTTACTGAACGATTCTGTTTTGATAGTGCAAAAAAACAAGAAATAAGATTGAATGAAAGAAAGAAAGAACTAAAGAAGGGAAATGTGACGTCACCTTGGTCTGCTCCTATCCTGGTCACGGCACCAGATGTGACGTCACCCTGGGTCTCTGTCTTGTCCTAAGCTGTCCTGTGCTGTTCGCAGCGCCAAATGTGACGCCACCCTGGGTCTCTGTCCCGGTCTGGTCGCGGCGCCAATTGTGACGCCACCGGTCAGTCCTGGTCACGACCCCCAATTGTGACGCCTCTAACCCTGGGTTGACTGCAGCACCCTCTGTGAGGATCTAACCTTTGGCTTGTTCGGATGGAAATCTGGTTTACCACGGAACCATGTTTGACACTAACCCCTCTGGTTGTCTTCGTCACGGTCGATGTCTGGTTAGATTCGATATCAGCTTTGTCGTTCCCAGCTCGCTTCCAACGTCTGGTTACCGAAGTAACTGCTTTGATCTCTAGTCTAACCTACCCACGTTGTGATTTGATCTTAGGCAGACGAAATCAATCAGGCGTCGGGCCGTGGTGCAAGCTGAATCCGGGGCAAAGGTGATACCACACAAGTGTATGTAAAAGAAAAATAATGAAACAAACTCAAAAGATTCAAATGTTTTGAAAAAATAACAAGTATCTTTATATCTGTTTTCTGAATACAGGACTGCATCTTTCTCCCAACCCGCTTCTTTTATGGATTTGTGACACTTTGCATTTCTTAAGCGAGTCTTGATATCTTGTTGTCTTTCAATAAACTGCTTTTTGGTATCTTCAAGCGATATTTGTTAAAACTTGCTTTGGTGGTGTAAGTCTAAGTCAGAATGCGTGGAAATCTTTCAGTCAGCTCCTGCGAGGCTGGTCTCCGAGCTCACAGCTCTCTGTTGATCTGCGTGTGTCTCCGATCTCCAACTGTGACTGCACTGCCACTATGACTGTCTGAAACTCTGGGGACGTTCGTTTATAGACGCCGACAAAACCGGGTGGGAGCCTGTCGTGGTTTGTTTTCCTCGATAATTCCAAATCCGCAATAAGAATTTTCTTTGTCTTCGGACAGGAAAATTTATCACTTCCCATTTTTGTAAGTCAATGACTTTCTGTTTTAGAGGGGTTCTCTCCCTCTCTGGTGTTGGAGGTCGTAAGGGAATTGTCCTCCTAAACTCTTCCTTTCTCATATTGGTATCTCACATCTATCCTCTCAGAGGGCGTCAACAAGTTTCCCTTCTCTCTCATATGTTCACCTTCGCCCATCACTCACGCCACCACTCAGCCAATGAACGCTCCGCAGCGTGGGTGTGGCTAGACTGGCCTCAGTTTACAATTATCGCCAAAAAAAAAAAATTATCTTCCCTTTTCTTTCTTTCTTTTCTATCGGCCAGAATTCTTATGGACCGCACCTCGCCACTATTAAATTTTTATCTTATCCTGGGGTCACCTGGAATTCATTAGTGAGATTTTCGCCGACTCATTATCGATTGCTGGTCATCTATTTAACTGGGTGGTCGACTAAATCTCTTTGTCTTTCTCGTCTCAACACCATCGCATTCTGTCGCCAACAGGCTTGTACAGGTAGTAATAATGATTTCTCATTTCCGACCCTATCTCCTCATGTCAAGATCCGGACATACAACAGATGGGTCTCCTCGATAATTCCAAATGATATCTCCGAAAGATAATTACTGGCTATTCTTTTTTTTTCGGGGTGGTCTCACCTAATTCTTTCTCGGTCGCATGCTTGACCCAGTTTCGATTATCTCCTAGCATTCTGCTTTGTAAGCCGCTGACCGAATTCAAATTTTTATTATCCTTTATCCATATTCTGTTTCCCTTGTCGTGTCGTGGAATTAATTAATTCTGACAGGATCCGATACCTGGTTTTCTTACGAATTTTCTATCTTCTGCGAAAAAAATACCTTTCTTCGTAAATGAAAATAAAATCTTTACCAATTTTTCTTTTGTTAAAAAAAATAACATCGCTCAGTATGTCTTTCGTTATAACTCCTTCCCACCTTAAGTATTTCTCGTTTTTTTTTAAAATTTCCGTGCTTAATTACTTAGCCAATTACCATAGCTAAATAGTGTCACAGGAAGATAGAATTCTTTAACGTCTGTTTCAGTGAAATGTAAACAGTTATCAATTTCATATCTTTTTATTTGTACCCACTTCTTAAAATAACAAGATTCATATTTATGATTGTTATTGCAATATTTTGTTAGACTCAATTATTTTGAAGATATAAAAGAATTTCTACGGTTATTTATTGTCCTACAACTTTCCATGAGCATATCCAATCAATAACTGAAGAATTATGATTCATCAGAAAATTAAAATATGAAAAATGATATTTTCAGGAATCTTTCTGGTAATGATAATTCCTCATCTGAGTAGTTACATTTATTAAAGGAAATGTCAACAAATTCAGTAAGTTTTGTAACAGTTTTAAATCTGCGTCCAATGGAATACCAATCAGTAAGTCTAGTGTATTAGTATCAACTTTGTTCTCTTACCCAACAATTTTCCAAACCGAGATGTATGGCGACCATAAAGGGTTACAAGATATCTGCAACAAGATTTGTATATGTTAATTTCTCGACAGTACAATTAATTAATGGCTATAAAGCTAGGACTTAGGCCCTTCACGGAAATAATCGATCAACATGTTTTAAAAGAGCACTCAGCTTGCAGTAATATTATGAGTATTATATTCAATAGATATGCGCGTATCCTAAAGGTTCTAAGAGTGTGAAATTTGGAACTAACTACGCGGCGTGAAATTCTGGCCTAGGGTAGGCTCACGTTTGTACTAATGCCCTCAAGAAACACATGCATCCATGTATTCTCCCTCCCGCGATCATTTACATTGAAGAGTATAAGGTATTTGAAGGTGGTCTCTAGGCTAGAATAAAAGAAATGTTCAATTCAAAACTGTGGAATAAAAAGGAAACTACTCCCTTATCCTTCCCAAGGTTTAACAATTCACAAATAATAAAAGAGAAACATTGTATGTCAATTTAAATGTCGTTTGGTAGATTGCATCTCTGATGAAAATGTTAATTCAAACGTTGTTTTTACAACAACGGCGATGATGAAAAGGTTTACGTTTCACTTGAACGATCATAGTTCAATCTCAGAACATCTAAAGGAACACTCATATCCATATTCCCTGGTTAGACAGATATTAGTCTGTACTGCCTTTGCCTACTGTTAAGGCTTTATGCTTAATATCTGGAGATCTTTTCTGCACTTATCATCTTAATTTAGCATAATGGCTGGTTGTATCCTAGAAAGGTAACTTGCATTACAATGAAGGTATTTAATACAATCGAAGTCAAAGCCAATGAGAGCTCTGGAACCAGATGTGAAAGAGCCTGGCCCGGCAGGTGTTCCAAGGCGCTGCAGCTTGGACACGGTTGTCAGCACGCTATTGTGTGTAAACCATTCAATTTTGGGTGCTGGAGTATGTGTACCTTAATTGGTGTTGAAGCAAATCTACTGCGACCTTAGATAAGATTTTCACTGATTGCTAAGGAGTTTTAAAGATATGATATGAATGTTGTGGCCCTTTCGGAAAATAGATTTCTTGGGGAGGGTCATTTCGTGGAAAAATCTGGTGACTATACGTTTTTTCTGGAGCGGAAGAAAGAAGGAAAAGAAAGACACTGGTGTTGATTTTGAAATTAGGACATTAATATTAGGTTGGTGTAAAAATAATGACGTAATAATGTCGTTTTTTGACGTATTTTTTAACGTTAAAAAACGACATTAATACGTCATTATTTTTGCACCAACCTAATAACTAGTCAGGTGTCAATGATAGAATGATCACTACGGGAGTTCCTTGAGTACATGGAAGATATGCAACCTTGATTGGTGTTTATGCAGCAACCATGGTTTTCACAGTTGAAGGAAAGGAAGCTTTTTATGACGAACTAAATTCTCTTGTTGGGAAAATACCTGTAGCAGACAAATTTTTCATTTTTCGATATTATAATGCACATGTCAGTCGTGACTGTGATGCATGGAATGTTTTTTGTAAACATGTGGTTGGAAAATGCAACAGCAATGGTCTGTTGTTGTTGCAAATGCGCACGGTTGTGGACCTGTTCATGGATGCATCCTGAATCAAAATAATGGCCTATGATTGCCTATGTTTCTGTGAGGCGCCTTGATGAACAGGATCTATATACTGAGCGTGTGATGCGTGGGGCTGAATGTTGGATTGACCATCGTCTGGTAAGAGCAAGAGTCAAGTGCGTTGTTCGTAAAAAGGAAAAATGGATAAGAGTATCACTTCCATAGAAGCTAAATGTTAACCGTCTGCAAGTTTCTGAGATAAGACAGAATCTAATTGATAAGATGAATGCTTTAGAAACTGAAAATAAGGAGGCAGTGTACGAGGCATGTGCTGATGTGGTTGGATTTACTGATAAGAAGCATCAGGGTTGCTTTGATTAGAATGACAAGAATATAGAAAATCTCTTGGAAGAGAAAAATAAACTCCATTCTACATTACTTAATAGCGATTTACCTGGTAATCAGAAAAAGGAAATTGAGGCCAAATAAAAGCTGATATACAGCGGAATTTGCGCGCGATGAAAAGCAAATGGTGGAGTGACAAATCTGATGAAATACAGCTTGCGTCTGATGTGAAGGATAGTAAGGACATATACAATCTACTTCGTGAAGTTTACAGGCCTTCTAATCACCTATTGCTCCTCTAAGAACTAATGATTGCAAAAAAAATCTTCTTCGAGAACCCGATGATATTCTGTTGCGATGGTGTGAATATTTTGACGAGCTTCTCAACAGGCATTCAGAAGTTGACAAAGAGTTTATTAGGTCTATACCCGAAAAGCCTGTTAAAGAATTTCTTGCAGAGCCTCCAGCGTTTGAGGAGGTTAAACGTGCTGTCAGAAAGCTTAATGGTGGAAAGTCGTCTGGAATGGATGGGCTGCATGCCGAGACTTTTAAGTTTGGATGAGAAAGTATTTTCCGTTGGCTTCATTAGTTTTTGCTAGAGGCCTGGAGTAATAACAGTGTTCCGGGTGACTAGAAATATGCTGTCATGGTTGTTTTGTACAGGGGCAAAGAAGACAAGGATGACTGTGGAAATTATTGTGGCTGTTGTCTGTTGTCGGCAAGGTTCTTTGTGGAGTTCAGCTCGATCGCTTGTCGCACCATATTGCTAATGAACCTCTTCCAGGGCCATAGTCGGGCTTTAGGGCTGGGCGTAGCACTGTAGATGTCATTTTCACAGCCAGACAGATATAAGAAGTGTCGAGCAAAATATATATATCTGTACCAGATATTTGTTAACTGTGATAATGGTATTTGACAGCGTAAACAGAAAGGCATTGTGGAATGTTATAGGGAAGCTGGGATGTCCCGAAAATTGTGTTTCCATTCTTCGCTTGATTCATGATGATATGAAGGCATGGGTTAATGCTATTGGAAAGCTCTCTGAGCCGGTTACTGTTGAGAGTGGAGTTAAGCAGGGTGACATTCTGGCCCCAACCCTGTTTGTCTTGTATTTCTCTATCATTTTGCACAGGGCCTTAAGAACTTCAACCTTGGTATTTACATTCGCTATCGTTCAACAGGAAAATTGTTTAACATCAGGAGGTTTGATGCAAAGTCGAAAGTTCACTTGTCATTGATCAGGGATTTGCTATATGCTGATGACTTAACTTGTGACTCACTTGGAAGGAGATATGCAGCATCTCAAAGATGCTTTTCCAATGGATACACTGCACTGAGATTGACTATTAGTACCAACCAGCTCCATGGAAGCCATATCGTGAACCAAGCATCTTTGTCTATGGTAAAAGGTTGAAGACTGTTTGCGCGTTTGTAGATCTTGGGGGCACGTTGAGCATGTTCCCTGATCTTAATGGGTGAATTTCAAACCGCATGCAAAAAGCTAGCGATGCATTTGGAAAACTGAATAAGCGTCTGTGGTCTCAGCACGGAATTTTAGTGAGTATAAAGCTAAAATTCTACTGTGTTTAAAGCACTACTTTATGCTTGAGAGACGTGGGTGGTTTACCACAGACAAATGAAAAGGTCTGAGAGATTCCACAAGTACTGCTTACGTCGTTTCCTTGACATTACCTGGCAAATGTTTGTGAGTGATGTAAAGGTGCTAGAGAGAAGCGGCTGTGAAAGACTCGAGTCCTTGATACTAAAACATCAACTTCATGTCACCTAGTCAGAATGGATAAAAGCCGCATTCCAAAGCAATTGATTTATGGTTAGCTGCGATCAGGGAAGAGAAATGTTGTCAAACCTAAGATGTGCTTTAAGGACTGCATCAAGGATACGCTGAAGAATTGCAACATTCTTTGTGAGCACTGGGAAAAATATGCATCTGATCGCAATAATTGGAATGAGGGTGCTCGGAGTGGAAGGTGTCACTTTGAAGATGAGAAGAGGAGGCACGCAGAGATTATTCGTTGAACTTCCTGAATACACCCGCAGGCGGCTTGATCTGACGGGTACAGTTTGCGGTAGAGTGTGTTTGTCGATGGTTGGTCTAAGGAGTCACTTCAGAGCGCACCGACGGAAGGCCCAGAAGCGGATTCATGCGACATTTTAAAGTGCATTATAATGTACCACCCGCTGTTGAACCCCGTAAGTGGCCTAATTGTGCCAGAGTACGTAGGTCCCTTGCTGGGCGAAAGAGCACATCAGTAGATATTGTCCATAAAGATATGTAGTAATGAACGTACTGAATACGAGTTGGCAACACCATATTTTTAATATATATATATATATATATATATATATATATATATATATATATATATATATATATATATAAGTATAGTATATACATATATGTGCATATATATATATATTCATGTGTATACATATATGTGAATATATATATTCGTGTGTACATATATATGTATATGTGTACATATATATATATATATATATATGTGTTTTATATCTATATATATTTATATGCAAATATATGTGTTTTATATATATATATATATATATATGTATATATATATGTATATATATATGTGTATATATATACGTTTATGTATATATATATATATTCATACGTGTATGCATATATATATATGTTTATATATATGAACATATATATGTGTATATATTTATATATATATGTGTGTATATATATATATATGTGTGTGTGTTTGTGTGTGCATATATTTATGCATATATATATATATATATATATATATATTTTATATAAATGTATGTATATAATGTATGTATAGTGTGTATGTAATATTTATGTATAAAATATTTATATAATATATATTATATATGGTTATATATATAATATATATATATATATACATGTACACATATGTATAATGTACATACATACATTATATATATATATATATATATATATATATATATATATATATATATATATATTCATACATTATATATATATATATGTGTATATATGTAGGTATAGTAAGTTTATCGATAATAATTTTTATGAACTTTGGTTGTGTGTTCCTCATACCTAAACAAGGACAAAAGTCCATACAAATATAGGTCACAAAATCTTTCGTTTAGAAGTTATTAAGTTTAAACAAAGCCTGGCGTTGAGTTGGAACTGACAATGACGATAATCACTACTACTACTGTTACTACTACTACTACCGTCAGGTCATGGTCGTTTCCGGTGCCTCCAAAAAGAATGTTAGCATGACTAGCTTCAACGTGATCTTTGCGTGCTCCGAGACAAACACATTTAGCTAACTCACAATGTCTCTGCCTCCTCATCATTTCTTTCTTTCTTTTCTCTGATTGCAATTACCATAAATTGACTTTGGTGATCGCGTACAAACTGATCGCCATTCCGCACCCACCGGCTATCCATGATTCACTGTGGAACGTCGTAGTCGTTACGCTGGATTATAACAACTCCGATATTCCTATTTAGCTGTTCACAGATACATATATGAACACTGGAATTGACATACTTGAGTATATACACAAAGAAATCACCTCATTTAGATAGAGAATTGATGAAATAGACGCATATAAACTTTGATCGGTAGATGGACAGATAGAGTGAAATAAAATGAATGAAATACAGTCTAACCCGGATATAAGAGAGTTGTCGGGACCGGAGAAGAAGTCTCTTATATCCGGGTTTCTCTTATATCCGGGTTTGGTCTGTTTTATATACATTAACGCAGGTTCTAATTTGGGACCAGAGAAAATCTCTCTTATATCCGGGTTTCTCTTATATCCGGGTCACACTGTAATATTGCATACAAACGTAGAAAGATTGAAATTAAATTGAAATAGTACATGCATATTGTTGGAATTTAATTTGAGAACAACAATTTCACAAGTTCACATTCTCGCTATTTTTTGTATCCTCACTCCAGCCTCTTTTTAAGTTCAAAACCGGCTCCCAAGGACTTGATTCTTATCAGAGATAAGAATATATTTTCTGACTAACGAGAGAGCTGGAATTCCACCAACATTACTCTTTCTATGGTGCCATAAAGTCTGGGAGAAACCTCACAGCTTCTTCACTTCAACCTGTTTTCAGTACCTTCGAAACCAGCTCCCAGAGCCCTGATTCTTATCAGAGATAAGAATGTGTTTTCTGACCAATAGAGGGTCCAGGAAATTTGTACAACGATTTTGGAGGGAAAAGTCCCCGATCCATCGGAGCCTACATAAATTTGGAGAATCTTGCCTATTTGACAGTGAGTATTCCGCCCACCGTCTGTGAGGTCGACATTACGGAGCTCCAGAACCTTTTTCACCAAAGAAGAACTACTAAAGGGCTGTTAAGAACGAACGTCGGTCCACTATTCAAGACCAATCCAAAGCTGCATCCCTTCACCACTCCTTCTGACGAGCCCACTGGACTTCTGTCGTCGACCTAAAAACTCACTCAGTGCAGGATTCCTTTATCTGCGAACAATTTTACCACTCTACAAGAACTGTGAGTGTTTCTATCTGAACCTTAACAATAATCTAATCGCTTAATGAACTCTTTAGGCGCTCAGAGAAATATTTTGAGCAAGCCTTTTTTAAGTTAAGAACATTTTCTCTTTTCCCTTTCTTCTCCTAATTGCACTTTCATCCTTTTACC
>CAHIKZ030005622.1:0-112500 GCA_903632075.3 Acanthosepion pharaonis | reverse complement strand
TATTCGTCTTTCGTTTCTTTATTTTCTTCTCTCAATCCTTTATCTCTCTCGTCTTTGCATCTGACCCGGCCTCCTTCCCGATCAGTTTTGATTTTTTTCTTCAGTCATATTTCTTATTTATTTTTTTATTTGATTTGTTTTATTCGTTTTCTAGGGGCTCATCAGTCGTCTGCAGGTTAAAGACAGAAAACAGGTTTAGATTATTATTTTTTTTTTTAGATAATAATGATTTAGTGATACAAGTCCTACGAATAAAACTATAACTGTGGGAGAGAAAAGGGAGGATTCATACCTTTCCCAAGTTTATTTACGCGTAAGTGAATATAACGAACCCAACTGGAATTGGAACTCGGATCTCCGATTAACAATTCCGAACCATTATCCATATCACTATCCGCACATCCAATCTTACAGTACATGGTATTAGGTTGGTGCAAAAATAATGACGTAATAATGTCGTTTATTGACGTATTTTTTAACGTCAAAAAACGACATTATTACGTCATTATTTTTGCACCAACCTAATATTTCGCAACGGTTAACTGACTTGGTATTGACCAGTTTTGACCCTACTTAATTTCGTTGATCGTATATTGATTTATTTAAAGGTAAGTTAAATCCGTTTGTTCTTCAACTACTTTTTTTGTTGTTTGGAATATGTCATTTTTTTTGTTCTCTTTTTAACGCGTTCGATCGCTCTGCTCTCCATCCGTCCTTTGGTGTTTGATTTAATTTATTTTATCTCTTTATTTTATTAGATTTTTTTTATCCTGTTTCATATTTTCGACTCTCTTCCTTAACTTATTTACGCACAAGGCCAACAAAATTAGGACCTCCATTAAGGATTGAGATCACAAATATAATTTTGCTCTGTTGCTTAAACGTGCTACGTTCTGTTACACGATGAAGCAAAGTTTTGCTTTTTTTCTCATTTTGTGTGTGTGTGTGTGTGTGTGTGTGTGTGTGTGTGTGTGTGTGTGTGTGTGTTTGTGTGTAGTGTGTGTGTGTTGGACACCTCGGTGTGGTTAAATGGTTATCAAACTTGTCTCGCTAGAACAGTTATGACTGTATAGTGAGTTCGATCCTCACTGGGTGCCTTAAACGTTCGGTTTTGTGTAAGCTACGTTTAGAAAATAATTTTTTGTCCCCTTTTTCTCATCTCGGCTAACTCAGACTTTGATTTTCTTATTTCGTCATTTATTTTTACCCTTTCCACTCCATTATTGAGTGTTCTATTTCATTCTCTCTATCGACAGAATACATCGGCCACTCTTATTATGATGAGACATAGACGGGTCCTACTAACATCTGTTTTGTTTGAGTTTGTATTGTTATAAACTTTTTATTATTTTTCAGGGTTCATTCTTTCCCCCTCATTTCATGATTCATGAATTTTTATATACGTTTGTAATTACACATTATGAACTTTCATGAGATTTTATACCATGGAGTGTTTTGTATATCCCCTGTGAAGGTGTGGCATTGTGGTATATACGAGATTGAATGGTGATGGATGAGTTCTTGTGGTAACTGGATAAATTGTATTGGATGAATTAGTCCCGATTGGGATTAACTAGGACTAGGATAAATAGCAAAGAGCAGCCTTTCCACACTTGGTCTTGTACTACAATTATTGTATTTTTACAATAAATATATTACTTTTTGTGCTTTTTTTAAGACTCAAGGGTTTACTGTGAGCGAGAGAAACTGGGAAAATGTTAAGTGGGAGGCGACATTAAAAGACTAGGATTCATAGAACAGAGTAGGAAGATTCCCGTTGCATTTAAATTTTTGGTGATCGTAGTTGACAGGAACGGTGGAGTAATGGATAGCGGCTCGGATTGAGCCGAGTTCGAATTCCAGTCGGATTTATTACATTCACTTACGTGCTAATACTCTTGAGAAAGGTATGAATCCTCTCTTTCTCTGCCCCCCTCTCCCAACACGCATCAGCTATGGATGGGTAAGTAACAAGATAGACTGGGTTCTATTGTCTAGAAGATAACTGAATTCAAAATGACTAGAGAGGGTTGGGATCCGTGAAGCTATCTTGCCCAAGAATCACCATTTCTAGTGTGGCTGCAATTCAAGTGAGGCTCCTGCGACTCTGATGGGTCACGTGATTCGCGATCGCGAGTTGCCAGGGAAACAAGAAACTGGAAGAGATTTCCTCAGGCGAAAACAGGGGCATTTAGAATAGAACTTATGATTATATCTAGCAATTTCAACAATAAAATCATGAAACAAAGCTTCCATTTAGTATTGCGTATTTTTAAATTTTATTTTCCCATTTATAATGTTTTCATAATTTATCTATTCATTCTATTTTTCTTTGTATTTTTTTCGGGGGGGGCAGTGATAATGCCACCATACTTAAAAGATCTCTTTCAAAGGTTTTTTTTTCATTGTGCCTTTTTCTCATTTCTTTATTCTCTGTCTTTTTTACATTTTCTTTTCATTATTCCAATGTTTATCAATTTATAGGGTCTTTTTGATCATTTATCACAATTTATGCTGTCTTTTGATGTCATTTTTTTCAAGTGGTCTCTATTAATGGAGTCACTTTTTCCATTTTAACAATGTCTCTCTATTTATATTTTTTTGTTTTCCTATTTATGGTGTCGTCTTCTCATTCACTTCACTTTTGCTGTGGTTTTCCGTTTTTATTGTTTTCTAGTGTTCATCTCTTTTTGTTTCTTTTTCACATTTTAATCATGAAGCTTTTTTTCTCCATTTTTGTTTTTCACTTTTTTACAATTTTCTTCATTTTATGGTTTTTACCTCCTACATTCCTGTTCAGAATGTCTTTTTATGTTTTTCTGTGATTTTAGGATTCTTCTTTTATTTTTAATTCATAGTGTCCCTTTGCCATTTTAATTTTTTTTCCAGTGGGCATCTATTCATTACTTCCTTTTTCGTTTCTTTTTCATTTCTAGTTTCTTTTTAATTCTTTTCATGTGGTCATCATTGCACGTTGCCTTTTCTTCATTTTTTCTGGTGGCCATCTATTCGTAATGTTTTTATTTCATTTATTTACAGTGTCTTTTGCATTTGATATTTTATTTATGGTGTCTTTTTATCTATGGTACTTTTTTTTGTTTTTTGTTTTTTTCTTTTTATAGTGTATTTATTTCTATTCTATTTTTTCATTTTTGCATTTTCTTTGGTGGTCATCTTTTCTTTTACCATTTCCTTTTCTATTCATGTTATTTATTTTCTTTTTGTCTAATCTTTTAGCGACTCAGAATAAAAATATCTGAGAGCAGAGTTCGAATTCCAATCGGGTTCGTTACATCTTGTTACGCACACATATCATTAGAAAAGTTTTGCTTCGATCTCCACTCCGCCCAGGTCTTGTTTAAATAGTAGAACATGTATCTAAAAAAAAAAATCAGTTGTTTTCAAAAAAAAAAATGTTAATTCAATATTCACTGGCAAAATATGAATTATTCTTCCAATCGCGAATATTTTTCGGTTTTAAATCACCCAAAAAGAGTTGATAAACAGTCAAACAAAAATCAAGTCAAGATCGCGTAAATTACCTTAGGATTTTGTATATATGGCTAGCAGAACAGGAACTGGGAAGACTAGTAAAGAGGTAACCATGGCCAAGAGCTGCAAGAGATAAATTGTGCAGAGTATTGATCACCCACATCTTCACGCAAGACAGTACATAAAAGACTTTTGAACAATGCAGAATTTCTTCACAGGCAGAAGAGATTTTAGGAAACAAATTTGGTTCTACAGAAAGATACAAAGTTCACCATAGGTCAACAGTTAAACCAGAAAGAAAATAGCAAAAAAAAAATACTTTTCTCCTTAGAAACAGAAAAAAAACAGGTGTAATATATTGTAAACATAAATAGGAGAGAAAGTTTGGAAAACTTTATACTAACATTACTTATTCAAGGCAAGCAGGACAAAAGAAAACATCGAAGAACTTACATAACGAGCTTTTGTGAATGGGTGATTGAACAAAATCTGAGAGGAATAGTAATGCGAAAATCATTGCTTAGCGCTACAAAGGATAAGGAATTGTGGAGAATAATGATCGCCCGTGCCCTGATGTGACACAACACATAGAAGAAGTTGATAAGGTTTTGCTTGTGTATGATCATCTTCACGCCCGATATTTCATAGAGGCTTAGGATCCGTAGACTTAACACTCAACGTCGCTTATAGTCAGCATTGTTGTATACAATGTATACGGATGTAAAGAGTCAGCACTAAGTCCACATTAATTTAGGCAAGCGCAGAAGGAAAAGTATGAAACATTCAATGAGCATTAGATATTAGCATTCAGTGAGGATTAAATATTAGCATTAGATATTAACATTCAATGAGCATTAGATATTAGCATTACATATTAGCATTCAATGAACATTAGATATTAACATTCAATGAGTATTAGATATTACCATTAGATATTAGCATTCAATGAGCATTAAATATTAGCATTAGATATTAACATCCAATGAGCATTAGATATTACCATTAGATATTAGCATTCAATGAGCATTAAATATTGGCATTAGATATTAGCATTCAATGAGCATTAGATATTAGCATTAGATCACACTACTGTATAGAAATTGTCCGCTATACTTGTATGTTAGTAATGGACTCAAGAATCAATTTATAAGTTCGATTCCTTTCATCGCGTCCATCAAAAGATCAATTTAATATACAATTATATAACGGCCGGGTTACTAATTTCCAAGGAGGCTTGCCAATCCCCTTTGCAACCAGCTAATCAGGCATATTTGCGTTTACTTAACCGCTACGGAGCCCACCTATGGTTTATACTGCAACTAAGTGGAGCTTACATTTTCTGAGAGAGAGAGAGGTAACATCATCTGCGTGATCAACAGTTTGAATGGAGGCCAGTACGATCAAACCGTAAGTCGCTACGCTTTGCGACTTCGTGCTGGCACTGCCATCAAGGCCCACCGGACAGTTCCATCTGCTCAATTTCACTCACGAGGCTTGGGTCGAGCCGTGATATGGTTTTTAGAAATTTCCATTGGGATTGCATGCTGAGATCCTGACAAATCGACCCTGGTGAGATTCATACCCAGGTCTCGTGTTCTTGGGTAAACAAACTGAAAACGGAGAGATTAGATAAAGGTGGGAGTGATATAACAGAGAGTAACACTGTTGCAGTCTTCATGATAGGAAACTGGGAAAGAGGTAAGCTCACAATGACAGCCTTGTGAGGTTATTTAGAGCTGGAATATATTTTTATATTATCAGATTTTCTTATAGATAATAATGGATTTTGACTGATACAAGCCCTGCTAATTTAAGCTAAACCATAGTTGGGTGGGGAGAGAGAAAATAGATTAATAGTTTTCCGTGTAAGTAAACTCGGCTCTCTGGATACCAATTCCGAGCATTTATCTCTTATACCATCCGCACATACAAGTTTACATTCCTGCACCTGGTATTTCGAAGTGGTTCAATCAGTTATGTGCCATGCGTGATACACGCCTTGGCGATCATGTATCGTTCGATACATGACTGACGAGGCAGATTTTTTTCCCGCAGTAGGTTAAGGTTAGGGTTTCTTTCTGCGGTAGACCAGCTGCCATCCAAGTCTACAGAACCCGGTCTGTCCTGCTAAATAGCTGAGGGGAGAAGATTCATATCTTTCCCAAGGGTATTAACACATATGAATGTAATGGATTCGATTTCCTCAATCCGAACCGCTATCTATTATTCCACGATGCATCAATGTGGTTACCTGTGGATATTGCTTAATTTCGGTGATCGTACGAGAACAGGTGTTTCAACTTTATATGGTCATGAGCCCAATCACTGATAATGATGAATGATGAAGCAAATATACTAAGCCGTTTATAAAACTACTAATGCTTTACCTACTGAAAAATCTCTGCAGTTTACTCTTCTTCTTCTCTACGTGCCGTGTCCCTTCAAGACGTAGGTGATCATGGTTCTCCACAGCTTCCTGTCCTTCCTGGTTCTTTATATTTTTTTTCATTTTTCTTATTTCTCCTAAACTTTGTTCCGCCATCCATCTCGAGTAATGTAGGTTTTTCTTCTCTCGTTCTGGCCTTCAATATGCCCTGTGAGTTTCAGATTTTCCAAGTCCTCTTTCCTCATTATGTGCCCTAGAAATTTCAAATGTCTCTTTCTAGTGTTAAACATAAGGTTCTTTTTGGTTTTCATTTTCTCTAAAAGGTCGTCGTTACTCACATGTTCGATCCACGGTATTCTCAGCTTCCTTCTGTAGAACCATATTTCTGTTGCTTCAAGTCTATTCTTCATCTTTGACGTGATTGCCCAGCCTTCACTGCCATATAGGTGGACTGATATCACGTAACATTTCAGTACTCTTTTCGAAGTAAAAAAAAAAATATTGGCTGATATGTTAATCATGGATGACATTATGTACAGAAAACTTCGTATTGATTGATTTACTAATAGAATATCTACAAAACTGTAATTCACGCACCGCCTATTTATAAGTAAAAGCTGACCTAAGCACCTGTTAGCCTCCCTACCCACCTAGTTTTTACCGACCCACTACATAAGTAAAACATATAACATTAACACACAAACTATTAAGTTTTCATGTTCACCTACCATTTGGCTAACTGACAACCGTTTTTCAACCTTTTAATTTTCTTCCTCACTAATCCAAGTATCAATTAATTTAAGTACATGTGGCGGTTATTCCGTTACTTTTTACTTTATCGACCGACAGACATTTCTCCTGACTGGAAATATTACTCACGCATAGGTTGCTTCTCTCCAATTGACGCTTATTATTCCAAGTATTTGCCAAGTGACCGGGCGCCATATTTGATCGTCGCCATTAACTCTTATTAAATGTTGGCGGTAGCTTCGAGACGAACTGATTGGTACTTTGTTGTCAGAGCAAAGGATTTCAGTTTGATATTCTGCTATGAAAGACTAGTTTCTCCGCACGCTTTTTATGTGAAAAGTAAGTCCTATTCGGCACACATTAGCCTTCATCCCAGACAACCGGTATTAAACCTTATAATATAATCTCTCCCAGATAAGGTCACAGGGTTATTCACTATCTTGAATATTCAATTACGAGTTGGTAATTTGTTATTCTAATTGAATATCAAAATGTCGCAAGAATGTAGAAGGTAACAGTAATAATAATAATAAAGGCAAATAGTGGAGGATTGCCTGTCCCTGACGGTTTGCAATCGCTATATTGATTGTCTGCATATTCAATCTGTCTTTGACATTTCGTTTAGATTTAAATCTCTGCACATGTCAAATTATCTCTGTAGCCAATGATGTGTAATCACTAGTTAGTGATATAGATATCCTCGATAAGAACCACTGGAGATTTTTTCATTTTTCCATAAAAACGATTTTATAGTGTATTTAATAATGATTTAACTTTCAGATGATTACTTTTCAGTTTACTTTTTGATGTTTTTCATTTAAGTCCTCAAAAATGGCATCTGGTAGATATGCTTAAATTTGAAGGTATATTCGAATAGCGAAAGATACCTACCAAGAACTAAACAAAGTATTAGTGTTATGGGACCTTACCCATAATAACATAATGGACTATTCCATTTCGTAATAAATACTGCACCTCAAGAGGAAGAACGAGATGAGAGTTCAGCCTGAAGTCGGGGTTCGACCGAGCCCACGGACTCGGAGATCCCATGAAACCGGCCTTGGCCACATGATCGGTTGACAAATTTTCCCAGAAGACTGGAGTGAGGTCCGAGCCCAGAGCGAGCGAGTCAGTCACAGAGGCAGTCCGAAACAGAATCGAAAACAATTACAAATCTAAACTTGATTGTTCCACTTCTCTGTATTCCCTGTTTGTAAACTGGCCATATCCGTGTTCGAGTTCTTCTTTATTGGTTCTACCTTGGACTCTCACCGTGGTACAAGGAACCGGACCATAACAATTAGTGAAAATGCCCTCAATAAAGCGTTGGGGTGACTAAATGCTCCTTGTGTTTTGTTGTGGCAGCCTGAAGAATAACAAAACAAGACGTTGGAGATAAAGTTTAGAACTGTCCAACAGAAGTGTGTTACACGTCTTGGGAGGTATGTCGAAGTTCGTTAGCCAGCCCTCAGAGCGAGGCCGAGTTTAACGTGGGTAATCCGAGTCCGTAGGCTCGTAATAATATTCAGAACCTGCATAAACGGGTTCAGAGGCAGTCCGAAACAGATAGTTCGACGTTTAACAAATCACCGTTATTCAACTTAAACTTGATTGTTCGTACTAACACATTCTAACACTTCTCTGTATATATTTTGAGGCCTTTGTTTGTAATATATCTTTTTATATTTAGTGTTATTCCATTATCCAAGTGTTCGAGTTCTTCACAGAACAAGATTTATTGGTTCTACAATTGATACGACTTGTCACCGAAATTAATAGGTTTTTGCTTCTATATGGTCATCTTTACATCCGATATTTAAGAGGCTAAAAGCTAAACACCTGTAAACTTAGAGATAAATACCCGTATTTAATTTTTCAATCATAGTAAATCCACGGGTAAAATATCAACATTAGAAAATTTAGTAAAGCACAAAATACATGTATAAAACATTCAATAAGCATTGAATATACTGCTTTGTAGGAAAAGTTCGCGAGTCATATAGGCATCAACTTAATCTGTGAGTGGGGTGGGGTGGTGAAAATTTGAAAGGCTGACTATGAAGGAATGTCGTTTGTCTTATTAATAACAGCATGGTTTTTTTCCAAAACGGACGTTAAAATCTCTGTAAGACGATAAACTACATCCAGCAACAATCTGATCAAATTTGAAGAGCGTTGAAGCACCTCTTAATTGCTGGTGTTGTACTCAGGGTGTTATAGGCCCCAAACTATTACCAACAATACTTTTTTAAAAAAGATTATTACCAGCAATACAATTTAAAGTATTACCAGAAACAGATCTTTGACAAAACAAAATTGTTGTCGGCATGAAACAACCAATTGAGGTTGATATGCCGTAAACAAAATAAACCAAACCAATCTAAACCAAAGAATACTATTCTATTCATACAAATCTATCCTAAAATGTTGTCGGCATTAAATAACCCATTGAGGTTGATATGCCGTAAAACAAAATAAACAAACCAGGTAAACGTGTTCACTGACGACTAAATGTAACGTCTAATTTGATGTTGTCGTGGTGTTATTAACTAGTAAAAAAAGGTTTACCACCGTCATGGGAGTTAGATGACGCATCAGCTTTATCGACAGTACAAAAGATGGCAGCTGAATTTAGGAAAGGAAGGGAAAGATGAGCCAAGATCTGGATAGCCTGCAATTGTCACCACCTACGAAAACATTGATCGTGTTCACTATTTGACTAGCACTGAATATAAATCAAATAGGGCATGTTTTATGAATATTCTGCAGAATGAACTTGACATGACGAAGGTTTGTGCATGGTGCTAGCCACGTCTTCTGATAACTGATCAAAAGCCTCATCACGTCAATGGAAAGTCTGTCATCGTTTGAGGCAGATCCAGTTTTCTTAAACATTAAAGGGTTTGTTTTCGCTTTGGAATCCATGAGTCCGTAGGCGTTTCATCTGCAGAAAAGTTGGTGGTCTCAATACTTTGGAATGCAAAGAAGCATTATGCTTAAATGTGCCAGCCCCTAAATGTAAAGTACAATGGCAACTCTCTGAGGTAGGTATGAAAGGCTATCAAAATTGACGAAAGAGATTTGTGTCATAAGCGCACAAGTTCTTCAATAGCTGCGGTCGTAACTCCCGGCTTTGAACTGGTTCGGCAAAGCCTCCCGTTCTCTCTATCATCAAAGACAGATAGTTCGACAGTTTAACAGTTTTTTTCTTTGAATCACCGTTATTCATCTAATTAGCATCATGCAAAAACGTCGTCAAGTTCATTCTGCAACAATAATTGGCTATTTTATTTATATTCAGTCGCTAGGGTGAACACGATCAATGTTTTCGTTGGGCAGCTGCAAACTTGGCTCATCTTACTCTTTTCTGTGTAGCAACCATGCCAACATAATGCCCTGGGGGTGGGGCTAAACCCTTTTTCTGTAGCTAGTTAATAACACCACGTCAACATCAAATTTTGTCCATTTTCAAGAGAAGTCGCTACTTGTTATTTTGAAGTCTTCTGTGAACAGTCAGATGTCAGTTTACCTTGAAGGAAACAATGCTGTTATTAATAAGACGAGTACACATGATTGCATACAATATTTCACAGCTCTAGCAACATTACTTCATAGTCAGCCTTTCAAGTTTTCACCACACCACCCCACTCACAGAATACGTTGATTTAATGCAATATTTCACATCTCTAGCATCACTCCTTTATAGTCAGCCTATTATGTTTTCAACCCACTTTCGTATAGTGATGGGTGTAGGAAACACCATTTTGTTTTGAGCCTCTTAATCTGTCGAACAGATGACCAATTTAATATACAGATAGTTTGCTCTAGTACAAAATTATAAAAAGATATATACTTGCCATAAATGATTTTGAAATCATCTTCAAATCACTATAACACATTGGTATATCGTTAGTATCCGGAAAACTGTACTTAACTTTGGTAAATATACAATCTCAATTTGTATTCAGTGTCCTTAGAAATCCTAATTCGTTGAAATAATAATTTTTATTATCGCTAGATAATCCCAATAGAAATAAGTTTCTATATTAACTGTGATAAGTAATAACCAGACTTTTAACAGAAAATATCTTCTTCCGTATTCAACCCTAGATGTTTTCTCTGCTTGTGTTATTCTTCCTAAGACACGTTGCTTGGATAGGCAAGCGTCTTCTCCGAAACTCTCACATTCTAATAAAGATTTGTAAAAGAAACTTTTTCTCAGTTTTGCTTTAATGCAAATTAAAAAAAAAAATTACTTGTAAAGATATTCCATTGAAACAGCCAGGTTGGTAAAACACGTTAGATCTCGATCGTTTGAGAAATTAAAACTTTCGAATCGAAAAGTGAATGAAATTATTATTAGTCTCTGCAGTAAATTAGTTCATTGATTTGATCACTAGACAGGTGGTCAAGAATCCTGAATTAGTAGAACACTTGAAAAACTATTCCTCTTTGAGTGTTAATTAATGTGCATGCACTGAATCCAAATAATCGACATTTGTCAATCCCTTTTGTTCTCTTTCTATGTAATTGGGACATCAATTCGAGCCGATCGATTTATAACGGCATCTTTGAGCCGTGACTATATTAGTACTATTAGTATTATATGACTATATTAGTATTATTCAGCCTTATTGTGGATCTAGACCTTTGCACTATTCTCTCATTGTGATTGGTTTTGTTTATTTTGTTTTAAGACATATCAACACCTCAAGGGGTTATTTAATGTCGACAAGACTTTTAGGATAGGTTTGTATGAATAGAATATGTATTCATTGTAAGAAATCAGTTTGGAGATCAGGTTTCATTGACATTTTTTTTGTAAAGAGGGTTTTTTTCCGAGAGTCAAATGTATTGCTGGTAACAACAGGTGATCCCACGCTCCTGAAAATCTCCCGATTAGAGAACTTGCTGCCAGATGTAGTTTATCGTCATACCCAAAAGAAATTGCGATTAGTCATACTTATGTCATAAAAACTGAAAATCGAACTTTAACAAAAATATTCATTTTTTATGGTTATGGCGAGTGACTCGAATTTAAAGAAAAGAGGGAATATCTTAGACTTGTTTAAAACTTTTCATGTTACGCTGATTTTAAAAGCTCTAACCGTTAAGAAATGGTTAGCAATCAAGTATCGATGATCATGGATAGTGATATCAATCATAAGCAGTGTTTAGTTAATAAAACGCTATGTCAAACTGAGTTAAACTTATTAAATATTTATAAACAGGAACTTATTACGCTTTGTTGATTCGTACTAGAATAAGCAAGTTGAAGAATTATACATCATGCTAGGTAATCATCGTCGTCGTCAACTCACTTCCAAAATTTAATTTCTTCTTTTTCTCATGGCTTCCTTTAAACCAATTCTTGCATGGAAAAGCCGATACCATTGACTGTACAGAAATTTTGATGGAGGACGAGATCGATTTCATCGATCCTTTCTCTCAAGTCCTTTAATTACTTCTATTTTTCTTCTGGTGTCTTGTAAGTTATTGGTTCCAGTAAAAATGAAACATCGCCAGTTACTACGGTTTGGTGTTTCAAATGATGTAGGCTAAGTCCAGTGGTTTTCAGTGTTGTTTTGAGTTGGTCCTTATATCTTCGAAGTGTGGGGGGGGAGCTAACCCGTGGTCTTTTCCCTGAAAGGAGCTCACTGAATAATACTTGACATAGAAACTTTGACTCTTCCATTCTTGCTACATGTCCTGACTATTGTAGACGGCATTTAATCATCAGCGATTCGATGCTTTGACTGTTGCCTCTTTCCAGGATTTCCGGTAATGGCTACATATTAATTCCATTTGATGTTCAAGATTTAGTTTTTTCTAGACAATATATAAGAGATAATTAGAGATCAATAGAGAAATTATGGAGATGAAATTGAAAATATTTAATCAATTTTAAAACAAATAAAACCTTCAGTATCTGTCTATATTTCTGAGATGAGGTATTATGTAAACTATCTACATTATTCAGACTATTGTCCTCATCTCCTCAAGGATACATGGCACAGTGGATAAAGGCGTTGGTTAGATCCAGTGACAGGACCTAAAAGGTGTGAGTTCAATACCCGCTTAAGGCAGTGGAGAACATGGAGAGGAGAATTAACAGGAGATAACTGACATCCATTAGACATGGCACGTGGAACTAGAAGAGTCTACCCCAGTGAGCGAAATAAAGGGTTCAGTCCGACATTCCAACCATCTGAAGAAGGCCGGAGAGTACAACGGCCGAAACGTTGTAATAAATATAACGACAAAGATGAGGACAATAGTCCGAATAATGTACATAGTGTAAATAGAACCTTTTTTTATCATAGTAAACAAAATGATATCCCAGTAACTGTTTATATCAACGGCGGAAGATATTAAAACTTACATTCATTCTTTATATCTTGGATTGATTTGTTTTTTTACTGTTTATAAACCTTTTCCAGGTTATTTAAAGACAGAAAATATTTTTTAGATTTTAATTCTTTAGAGATGATAATGATTTACTGATTTTGTTTGCATCTAAACGTCAAGAATTTGTTGTATCGGCAATATGACCACACCTATTGATAATGAATAACAAAAGACGAATTGTTACATAGCGCCCTGGTGAGGGTGGTCTTCGTTGACGGTCTTGTTTCGACAATAAAGTTGCATTCTTTCGTGAAGGTCGGCGATCGCTAGTTGAATCCAGATAAAAGAACATCAACACAGTGAATTTTAACTCATCTATTTTATTAACGTCGATGTATATACCATCTAATTATCTAGTGGGGTCGCTCTCTCTCACTAGGAAGCCGTTTCAGACACGAAAGAAATCACGTCTACTTTCCTTGACGTGTAAGAACCAACTCACTGAAAACCTTTCTCTATCTATCGTTCTCATGTTTGGCCCAGCCAATTGAAATCAACTTGCTTGTTTTGTCTTCCATCTGATCTCGAAGGTCAACCTCAGGAAGCCAGAAATCGATGCAATTCCTCTAAAAAATGACAGCCTGTTAAATATTATTCATCAGAATCTTTCATACTCACTACTCAGTCGTAATTCATCTAGCGGGACAAGCTTGCTAACTATTACACAACGTCGGAGTGCTCTGGGCTTGTGTAATTTATATCGAATTTAAACTAATATTTCGTCAGCTACTCTCGGGCAGTCTGTGGTGCGAACGGCCCCGCGCCGCGCTCTATGTGATCCTTACATTCTCGTCCACAATGTATCAGAGACTGTTCTGCACCTCGATGGCTTCAACCCCAGATGCAGGTGTTGGGTCACATACTTCTCCATTCGGCGGACGGAAGAAACACAAGATAAACACTGCATCTGGGACTCTTTCTCAGTCTTCCATTCCGGCATCATACTACAAAAATGAAATGCTGTTGTTTTTCACGACTGTTATAAACTTAAATATAAATTAAATAGTTAAATGCACGAGATTCAAGGTATTCAAGTATTTGAACCCGGATTAAAAGATGCATCTAGATAATCATTATCATAAAATCGGTGGTGTTATTTGTTTTTATTATTCATTTTCCATTGTTTGCCAATTTAAATAGACTACTTGGCATAATTACATCCGACAGTGAATTCTGGATAGGTAAATAGTGAAATCTGTATAATCTCCTAAATGACAATTGTTCTACAATAACAATCCTCTTATATGGCAGCCAATCCTGGACTCTATATTCGCAGGTGAAGAGGTGTCATGAGAAAACAGAAATGTGGTTCTACAAAGGAATGCTGAGGATAACATGGACGAAAAATGTAAGCTACGAGGAGGTTTTAAGGAAAATAAGAAAGGAAGAAGACACTTATACCTACAATCAGTAAAGAGATTGCTGAAAATTCTGGATATTATGAGGAAAATGACTTAGACAATTTGACACTCATAAGAGACAAGAGGGACAGAGGAAAACTGCGGATATCGCATGTGTATACTGCAATCTTCTAGGCGTAGCTTAGATGTGGCACAAGGCCGAAATTAGGGGACACACAGTGAGTATCGAACTCACTATTCAGTCACATTTAATTTAGAGAGACAAGTCTTCCAACAATCACACGGCATCTAGTGGCCAAATGATTTTCTAAGCGTAGCTTAGATGTGGAACAAGGCCGAAAGAGTGGGTCACCCAGTGAGGATCAAACTCACTATTCAGTCGTAATTCGTCTAGCCGGAAGATCTTGCTAACTATTACATAACGTCTAAGTGCTCTGATCTTGTGTATGTTAATGGTAGAAGATGAAAGATAAGAGAAAATAAGAAGACAAATATTACTTAGAACTACAAAGGAAGTTGTGGAACATTCAACTACCATTTCGCTACTTTGTGTCACTGTACTCATCTAGCCTGATCTCAATTGCAAAATGATATTTCATATTGGACCTCTGTCAGAATGAATCAGCTAATAAGAAAAAAGAATTAGGTGGAGAGTCACGGTCACTCAGATCCTGAAGGGACATAGCATTATTAAAAATTTAAATCAGAATTAATTTAAGAAATTAGATACTAAAATCTTCAGGCCATTTCATCAATTGCATTTTTGAAAATAAAAATAAAATACGGATAAAATCTGAAATAGGCCCATAAGGTGTCTTTTTCTTTTTCTTCCACCGCTGTAGTATCTGTCTATATTTCTGAGATGAGGTATTATGCACATTATTCACATTATTCGGACTATTGTTCTCATCTTTGTCGCCATATTTATTACAACGTTTGTGCCCTTTCTGAGATGAGGTATTATGCAGATTATTTACATTATTGTCCTCATTTTTGTCGCCATATTTATTACAAACGTTTCGGACCTTCAGTATCTGTCTATATTTCTGAGATGAGGTATTATGTACACTATATACATTATTCGGACTATTGTCCTCATCTTTGTCGCCATATTTGCAATATGAGCATTGGTAAAATATAGTTGCTGAAGACATTAGGTTTATAATATCCAGAAATTCATACACAGTTGCCCACATGGATAAAGGCGTTGGTTAGATCTAGTGACAGGACCCAAAGAGTATGAGTTCAATACCCGATGAAGGCAATGGAGAACTTGCAGAGGGGAATTAACAGGAGATAACTGATAACTGACATCCATTAAACATGGCACGTGGAACTAGAACAGTCTACCCCAGTGAGCGAAATAAAGGGTTCATTTCGACATTCCAACCACCTGAAGAAGGCCGGAGCGTACAACAGCCGAAACGTTGTAATAAATATGGCGACAAAGATGAGGACAATAATCCGAAAAATGTAAATAATCCACTAGGATTACAATTTAAATACCTGCGACAGAGAATATAATGTACGACAGCGAAATCCAAGGACATATTGGGAGAGCAAAAATGCCTTCCAAAAGCTAAGCAAAGTATTATGACAGAGAAAAATTTCGTTAGAAACAAAGAAAAGAGTACCGAACTGTTATGTAATATGAGACTTCCTATATGATAGTCAATGCTGGACAATCTCTTCACAGGTGAAGTAGAGACTTGAAGGAAAAGAAATCTGTTTCTACTGAAGGATGCTGAGAATACCATGAAGTTTTAGAGAAAATGAAAAGAAAAAGTGCACTTAACATCATGAAATGGCTGTTGAAATTTCTAGAGTACATAATTTGGAAAGAGTGTTTGGAAAATATGATACTCACATGACCGATTGGAGACAATAGGGAAACAACGCATATTCAACCTAACTAGTTTGAGTAAATGGATGGCGGAATAAGGTTTAGGAGAGATAACAAAAAGACAGCTTATATTAAAGGCTACAAAGGGAAGGAAATTGTGGAGAGACATGACCGCCAAAGACGGCACATAGAAAAAGAAACTGTATAATTTCGTAAAATCTTTCTCTTTCTGTTTATTCTATGAATAATTCGAGATATTTTCCTGATCTTTTTTGTTTGTTTTCTGTCATATCGTATCGGTCCATATTGTCTAAGCCAACTAAAAGTGTACGCTGTATCTTCTGATCCCTGACTTCTATTATTGTTTTACGTGTGGTCGAGTGGTTAGAACGTACGCATTCTGACCATATGACTCGGGTTCGAATCTCACTATGGTCGATTTATCAGGGAGGAGACTTTCTGATGTTATCGGAATGGAGGGATCGATTCCAGCGTGCGGAACCTTTGGAAAGTACCTGAAAACAATACCACGTGTTGACCCAAACCTTGTGAGTGAAATTGGGTAGACGGAACACTTAGGTGGCGTCGACAGCTGTGCTAGCACGAAGTCACAAGTCATCGTGACCGAGGGATTGAGCGTGCTGGCTTTGTTCAAATTGTTGACCACGCTGGATAACACGCTCTTTCCCATAAACTGAAACTAAGGTCTGCTCAGTATAGTTGTAGTATAAACCACAGATTGGCTCTGTGGGTGTTGAATAAACAGAAATGTGCCTGAGCAAGCATCTGCAATAGGGATTGGCTATCCACCCTAGTAGACAGGTATCCTCGAATACGAGAGGCCAGGTATATACTATATCTTCCCACCAAATGTATTACAAATATTTTACAAATGCGAACGTTAGGTAATAATATTATTATTCGTCAAATGCTGAAAGCAATGGATACTTAGGGAAAAACTAAAACAGAAACATTGGCCGAAGGCTTGGGTACAAAAAAACAAGAAAGACTTAAAAGATATTCAGATTAATTTATGGAATAATGGCGATGCATTATCTTAGAAATTTATAGAACATTCTTTTTGCAATTTTTCCTGACCCGTAAGAATATGTAAATATTTAGTTAGTATTCTTTTTTTTCTTTCTCTCTCGCTCTGAGGGTACATTCTGTTAATGACAGTTATGTAAAAACTCCTGAAGAAATATGAATTTAAATTAATATGCGCATAAGGAAAATCGATCCACGTAGAAACAGAAGTGGTCAAGCAAAAATGTAATATCTGTAAAGAACGACAACTCTGTGATCTGAAAGGGATTTATTAACTAAACTTTTATCTGAATTTTTCACTGTACAATGTTTGGTCTGTGATTCATGCTCAACATTAATTTAAGCGCATCACTAAGAAAAAAAATTAGTTGTGTATAATTTACGCAGATTACGATGTGTTGATGGCAGATTCAAAAAGAAAACCTCTGAAACAAATAACTAAAGAAAGCCTCCATCGATGAGTTTGGTTTGCATCCTCTCTCCTGTCGTCGTAGTGCCGGCCGATTTCCTCGGCATGCAGCAATAAACGACATCATCAGAAGAGGTTTGGATGCAGCTGGGTTCCCTACCCAAATCGAACCCGTAGGCCTCGAACTTGGTGATGTAATGTGGCCGGATGGCATTACCATTTTCCCTTTTAAAATGGGGAAGTCGTTGATTTGGGATGCGACCTGTGCGGATACATTTTCGGTCGGTAATTTGATCAGGTCCGCGGTTGAGCCGGGGCCAGTCGCCCGGGAAGCAGAGATAAAAAAAGAAATAGTTAAATATTCTTCTCTTGCTGATAGATTTTTTTTTTAATCCTGTGGCAGTGGAGACTTCTGGGGTTATTGGCCCTCGTTCGATGGCGTTCCTTCGGAGGATTAGCGCGATTGTGTCTCGATTAAGGGAAGAGCCTCGCGAAACGGAGTGGCTCTTGCAGCGTGTCTCACTGGCGATGGTTCGAGGTAATGCTTTCTCCATCATTGCAGCTGGCAGAGGATAGAAAAGAATTGTTTATAGTTACATTTTTAGTTAACAGTAAAAAAAACTAAAGAAAGTAAGAAGAAAGTTTATTAATGGCGAGAAGACAGAATGCATAAGCGTCATCAAAAGAGGTATCACAAAGTGTTGATTACGTGTTGAAGACGTCAAAATCAAGCTGCTTCAGAAGTGTAATAAAAAACAATCGACATTGCGAATTGGATTATCAAAATGCCTTTCAGAAACTAAGCAAAATATTAACACATAAGAAATATTTCTAAAACTTTACAAAACATATACTTTCCTGTATGCCAGTGAATGCTGGAAAATTTTTTAATGAAGATGCTTGCCGAGAATGCCATGGACGACAGATTTCACTAATGAGAAAGTTGTAGGAAAACTAATAGCTATAAGAAAACTTAATCTGTCAATGAGAAAAAAAGAACAGAAAATTCTATAAGGCAATGCGGAAAGAAGGCTTTGAGTATTAAACATTTCCATTGTATAAAGAAGGAAAAGTAAGGAGGCGGGAGCAGCTAGTAACCTACCTAAGAAGCGTATGTAAATGGATGGCAAAAGGAGGAATGAGAGTTATGGTAAAAAGACATACCTTACTAAGAGCTACAAAGGATAGGAAGTTATGCAGAGCCAGTTGTTATGTCCTCTGTATGTGCGTAGAGAGTTTTCCCTCATTTCAGTTGCCCAAGGCTAAACCCAGAAATATTACGTTACCTCATCAATAAGTATTTTTAGTATCAACTTTATTTCTTTTTAATTAAGTACAATAGAATTTTATTCAACTATATATTAATTATTATTTGAAATGAACTAATGACACTTATCAGGAAGCTCTTCAAAGCCGTTTGAGTAAATCTGGATTTCCTCATCAAAGCGTTTTGTAGCGATCGGAAAAGGCAATAATTGGTTGATACAAGGTCAATATGCCACTGGCCTTGCGCCAACCGTATTCCAAAAACGGCTTGAAAGGACAGGGCGTTGTGGAGAGCCATAATCAACCACATTTTTGAAGGTAAACGGTACATAGAAGAAGAAAAATTTGGCCTTGCGTTGTACTGAAGGCGATCAACATTTTTCCTATTAACGAGTAGAGGGCGATTTTCGACCACTTTTTCAGGGACACGTTGCCGCTCATGGATGTAGAATTGTGCATGTTGTGTTATAAGAACTCTGAATTATTAATACCCCGCTGATCTCACCATCAATGTTACCTTTTTCACACGGAGATCGATATTGTGATCGATATGGAGATTTAGCCTTATCAATCCGTTACGCTTTGCGTTGAAAATTATCGCATTGTAGTGTTCTTCAAAATTATACTTACACCCTTGTGCAAATTAATTGAAACAACCGCTTTAGTTTCCTTTCTTTCACCATACGGTCAGTTTTAGATCCACTGGAGTGACAGGGTGTAATCGATTTCTATTTTTTCCTCAGATTAGGTCATTTGCAGTGGTGTGCATTAATATGAATCTATTTTCGGGGTGTATCATGAAATTGGTTTGTCCTTAAAAATATTGTGTCATCCGTGATCGCATCAGAATTTCATTACGCCCAGACACTATTGTCTCAACTGTCGATTAGTTGTTTTACGGCTATTGTCTGAGATGGACGTTACTCCAAGGAAGCGTACGAAAATTGTAACGCTGTACGAACACGCTGGCAAGCCTTACCTGTGAGCAAATCAAAGTACTATAGACTGGCCCGGAAATCCAGTCGAGAATCTGTGGTTAATCTGCAAGGAACGACTTGTGCACCGGGCCATGTTTCATTGGAAAAATACGAATGAAAAGTAAACAATTACAGAATTATTCGTTTCGTTTCAATTAATTTGCACACATATGATTAAAATTAAAACATTAACATTCATTAAAATTGCTTCTGAGAAACGGATTTTTTTCGACTCAACGCAATAAACAATTCATAAATTTTTATCAATAAACATTCTAAAGTGAAAATTACAGCTGTTTTCAATGCCAAAGAAAATTAGGAAAACTTTTACTTAAGGAAACGTGATATTTAGTAAATAAATAAATAAAAAAGGCAGTATGTACTGAGGTTGCGAATGTGAATATTCCAATTAGCATGATCCATTAAAGAATTTTAATTATAGCATATTCTTATAATGTTCTTTTGTTCATCTTTATCAGTATTTTTAAAGGTTGAGCGTCTCTGTATCATTAACGTTTCGATGTAATTTTTAACTGGTATTTGCTTTATTCCAGCCTCCTTATATTTCCTTACTTTTTATACATAATAAATCGTTCTCGGAATGTCACGTGCCACGATGAGTTTTTCCATCTCGTCATTCATTTTCTCACTATTATTCATATATATCTATTTTTCTGTGCGGACTTTTAAGCTAGCTTCTGCGGAGGGCTAAGTAAATCTCTGGTCTTAAATCAAGGGATCTCTGGTCCAACTGAGAAAACAGCAATGGTAATTTCGAAGAAATAACTTTAAATTCAAAAGTTCACTCCATACAACTTCAAAAGCGCACACTAGCTCTGATTCGGGCAATGAGTCAAATATGGTTATCCTCTTTTCTCTCTCTCTCTCTCTCTCTCTCTCTCTCATATATATATATATATATATACCGCTATTCATTAATGAATTCGAGCACTGTTGGTTACTGGCGTTTGTTTACATCTGTATACAATACGTTAGAATTCCCCTTTGCTCTCAGCCGTGAGACGATATCTTAGGGGTAGGATCTCCAACTGATGCCAAATCGGTAGTGTTTCGATCCCGGCTTGAAGAAACCGGATGTCTAGCCACATTGATGAGCTGTCATAGAGTGAAACATTCCTGTATGTGGATGACCATATTAATAAAATTAATATATATATATATATATATATATATATATATATATATATATATATATATATAAGTGATGGATATATTGCGTAAATTACGCAAAAAAGATAATAGCACTGACATATCATTTTAACACATATATTTACAAAAAATACACAAAAAATATTTTGACATACTAAAGAATAAATTTATTCAATAAAATCAACATTGGCTTCAACCACAGACTACTTCAGATGATTTCGGAATCTCCCGCAAATCTTTTGGATGGTCTCCTTGTTTAAGTTGGAGAATGCTGTCATAATCCTTACCTTTGGTTCATCCTTGGTGTTACCAGGAGTTTTGTTGGTCTCTTGCTCCTACACATAATAATCAAGTGGGTTGCGATCCGGGAAGTTAGGTGGCCAGATAAAAGGGGTGATGTGATCAAGAAATTGTCTGACAGCCATGATTAGATTCTCCTCCTTGTGTGTCATGGTGAAGAGTCCTGTTGCCAGACAAAGGTTCTTCTAGCAGCCACCCTCTTGACTCAGGGCTGCACTACCTCCTCAAGGCCCTTGATATAGGTTTCTGCGTTGAGTCTATGTCTTGTGAGAAAATAAATGGAGACATAACGTCTCCATCACCAGTGATCGCTCCATACACCTTCGTAATCACCATTAGACTCATCCAACTCTTTCTGAATCATCTGCACTGTAATCTGATTGATAACACTCTAAAATGTTCGTATTGGAACTTCCGGCATGAATGGTAAGCAGTACAGCATACCATTTCCAAATTTCTGGTGGAGTGGATTGTGTTATGGTGATCTTTATCTCACAGACGGTGCCCAGCTGAACAAACTATACTGTGCAGTTAACAAAATCAAAAACAAAAAAGCGCATGCACGAAATTAAACCTAAAATGGCGTCAATTTACCCATTGTACCCTGTGTATATATAATAATAATAATAATAATAATAATAATAATAATAATAATTGACTCTTCCGTCGGTTTCGACGTATGAGGATCTAACAGTTTAGTTGATTCAGTTATGAAATTTTGTGCAATAATCTTAAGTGGCACTAATCTTAAGTGACCTGCTATTGATTTACAAAGGAGGCCACATATGGAGCAAGAGTGAGGATCGTGAGATGAGATCACTGTTAGATTGACTGATCTTTTAGATATTGCTCTCTCTTCTTGAAGATGATTCAGACAAGCAGATCGAATATATTGCTCTACTTTATATTGAACACGTTTTTCTCCAAATGCTACCAACAGCGGAATTTTAATCTGTTCTTTCAAGATATATATATATATATATATATATATATATATATATATTTTCAGTCTTGTATTTATATCATTGTATATATATATTTTCTTTATATAAATATATATATATTATATAAATATAATGTATGTGTATTACGTCTATCGGCCCATTAAGACATTTTAAAAGAATAAATGTGATCTCTGACAACGATATAAATATCGGACTATACATATATATATATATATATATATATATATATATATATAGTGGTTGTGGTAGTTCATTGATAAAACCGATAATTTTCCTAAAAATATGTCAGGTTAATCAGCCATAAACTTATATATATACTATTTCTGCTTTCAGGCATCTGTTTTAGATCTCAGAACATGTGCCCTGTGGACAAGTAGGGATTACTATTTTATATTAAAATTTACGTACACGTTTATGTATTTCTTGATCCGATGTAATTGTTGGGAGATGACATACGCCATGTGCTGCCTTTCCCGAAAAAAAAATGTCACGGTTATAAAGAATTTAAAAGAAAAAAGGAAAAATGAATACGTATAATAAATGTCGAGGTAAATCGGAAATTATTGCATAGAGTTTTTCAGGAACTCTTTCACATAGAAAAGGATATAAAGGAGAAAAAAAATTAGCCTTGATCGTTTGCAGGCAATGTTTCTATTCAAAGGCTAATCGCACAAGTTTCTTGCGCTCGGGAATTAGAAAATATTGACGTCATTTTTATCTTTACACTTGATCTGTGTCTTTTTCTGATATTTTTCTCTTTCCTCTTTCTTGCAATTTCTCTACTTTTTTCCTTCGATTCCACAACTGATTAAGGTGACATTTCTATATTGCATTTATGGACGTTTTGTTCACCGATATAAATTCACAACCAGTTTCCTGGTTCTCGAAAATCAAAGAATACATTATATTTCCTTACTTATGACAGTATATCGGTATTAGATGACGACCACTACCCTCCAAACAAGTTCTTGAGAAATATATAAGCCTTCAGAAACTGCTAAATCCATTTCCTATTAAATTCTATTTCCTTGCCTGAGCCAATCCATTGCTTTACGATTAGGAGCAGAAAGCTTGAAATAGAGAAATCATTGCAAATAATTTTTTTCCTAAATGAACAATCTTAAGAAAGAAGTGTGGGACATAGTTTGCCAAACCGTTCTCACGTCTTCTGAATAATGGGAAAATTTGTTTGTTAATGCAGCACGTAGCAGGACTCGAGCCGAGGAAGCATCATATTACAGATTTTTAAAAATTATTATAAAATTATGAAAACTAAAAAATTACATATAGATAGAACCGTGATATTTTTAATGATTTCCAACTTGAGTTTATTTTACTTATGTATTTACTTTTCACTTTTTATCGGACTATTGTCCTCATCTTTGTTGCCATATTTATCACAACGTTTCGACCGTTGTACGCTCTAGCCTTCTTCAGGTGGTTGGAATGTCGAACTGAACGCTTTATTTCGCTCACCGGGGTAGACTGTTCTAGTTCCACATGCCATGTCTAATGGATGTCATCAGTTACCTCCTGTTAATTCACCTCTCCAAGTTCTCCACTGCCTTAACTCACAACGGATCTAACCAACGCCTTTATCTACTGTGCCATGTGTCCTTACATTTGTTTCATTTTTTTTATTATATTTATATTTATTTTATTTATTTATTATTTTTTATTAATTTCTTTATTTCATTTTTGTATACTTTCTTTGGTTCTAAAGTTTAAGAATTGAAATAAAGACTATTAAATTTGGGTTAAGCTTTTATTACTTGTTTCGTCATTTGAGTGAGGACTATAACATTTTGTAATCGAAAACATTAGCGGTAAGAAAGCTAAGAAGAAAGCCGCTTATCCATTGATCATTTCCTATAAGCACATATATGTAGGAATCCACACAATGTACAATAATACAGTCTGATCATCTCTTACGCATAAAACTGACACTCTCCATTGTTGATTTCTATGTCTACAGTAATGATCTATCCACGTTAATGAACTATCTCCATAATATCTAAACAATATATATATATATATATATATATATATATATATATATATGGAGAGAGAGAAGGTAAATTGTAAACAGTTTACTTTTCAATGGACAATTCATTTAGACTTGGAATTTGACAATGCTTTTTCTTACATTTTAGTTGAACCGTGATGCACTATATATGGCTTATCTTTCTATTCATAAGATTAATTTGGATTTAATATAATTTTGTATTAATCTCCTGGTAGTATTAATAACATCTCGCACGGATGTATTGGTATTTGGCTGGTATATTTTACATTATGCAATGATTGGTTATTGTTATTAACATCTTATATAAGGAATCTTTAGTCAACAGTTACATATTAATTTACCAAGTAATTCTATACATTTAAATTATTTACTGGTTTCTTAAAGAAGCTATTTATTTATCAACTATAATTTTTTTATGTAGGAAACTCACAAAGCATATAACTTGTTTAACATTTTGTTAAATTATTACTCCATCTCATTTTTCTTAGGAAATGACATTGTCTAGTGTGTAAAATATATACCCATTAACATACATTCCAGTTTAACGTCTGTGCTGCCATTGATTGACAATTTACGGGTCATGACCTATTTATAAAAATAATTTCTTAATTTTTGCTTCTTAGCTTACTTCAGATTTAATGTAGGTCATATTTGATAGTTTATCAGAGTAAAGCCTACAAACCTTATAAACACGACTTTTTTATTTTTTTTTTTTTTTCGTAAAAGAGGTTTTATTCTGCTTTTAACTGTAAATGAATCGTTCACTTGCCAGTAATTTACAATCGCCTGCTGAGATGCATTGATACGTATCGAAACGCAGCTGCAATTGTGTAGCGATTTTGATATGTTTTCGATGTAATATTCTAAAAAATATATATATATATATATATATATATTTTTTATTAAATATATACAAAACATTGATTGATTGATTTTGATCTGACATTTTCATTATTCTTACTTTTTCTAATGAATACACGTTTGAAATGGACTCCTCATTATGTAAATTCGTTTGATATATATATATATATATATATATATATATATATATTTGGGGGTGGGGGTTATATATATGTGTGTTTGTACGTTTATGTGCGCGTGTTTGTATATATGTATGTGATTTTACACGTGTTTATGTGTGTGCTTGCGTGTGTGTGTCTGCATAAATGTGTGTATGTGTGTATACTTTTATGTGTGTGTTATTCTGTGCGTTTTTTATGTATGTATGCTTGTACGTGTGTGTTTTTAGACGTGTGCGTTTTATGTATGTATGCTTGTGGGCGTGTTTTTGTGTATGTGTCTTTGTATGTATGTTTGCTCGCGCGTGTGTGTATTTGTTTGCATTTTTATCTTCTTGCGTGTTTGTTTATATGTCTGTGTGCTTGTGTATGTATGCATGGACAATGTATGTATATGTGCGTGTGTTTGTATGTATGTATGTATATATGTGTGCATGTGTGCGTGTATGTATATGTGTATATCTGCAACATAATTGTCAAGAAAACAAATGTGCTATCCACATCTATTTTCAAAAATCATCTACAAATTATGGAAGCCGTGATCAAAATACAACTTTTAATAACATCAGGTATTTACTTAGCCACAATATACTTAACATATTCAAGGATTAAGAATATGTCTACCTTTTAGCAGCTTATACACCGTTTACAATAGCAGAAGTAAAAGCCTTAAAACAGGGAACGGATTAACGGAAACCCCTCGGAATTTGAAGAAGTTTTACACCCGGTAAATCCCCAAAATAAATCTTTTGTCGAAATATGAAAAAATACAAACTTAGAAAAAGTAGCAAGCTATATTTGGAGAGGTTATACATGTATATACATACACAACTGTATATTTTTAACGGTTTTTTTTTTATTGGACATTATTTCTTATTAATATAAACGTTATTTTTTATGGTTATTAGTCCTGCGTTAGTCACATTTCCGAAAAGTGCCGCCCACGATAACTAAACTCCAAACTCCATTTCTACACACACTCGCGGAGTCAGGTGAGTTAGAGGACGCAAAAGGAAGAAAATGCCAACTAGAAATTACAAGTACTTTAATAAATTCTGGCAAACAAAACAGGTCATGTGATTAACGCAGAGTTAAGAAAATAAAAAGAAACGGGTAGGAAAATTCAAATACGAGTCGCCACTAAAGATAATGGTTATAGTAATAAGAAACAAGTAGTATATATATATATATATATATATATATATATATATATATATATATTGAACAATAATAAATATTAAAAAATATTAAAAACTTAAAATATTCAGACACACTGGGTTGTAGATTAATATTCTTTCATTTTTTTTTATTATTATTTCATTTAGATTCCTCGACTAGTTTCGGTCAACATGGTCATCATCAGGAGAAGAAATATTTCTGCTTGCTGGTAGCAGTGAACTACAGAAATGAATGTCTTGATGGAGAAAATGAACTTTTGTCTGTAGTTTGCATTTGTTTTTTTTTATTTTTTTTATCTTTTTAACATGAAACTTTTAACATTCCTTGTGTTGGACAAACAGTCTCTTTTAAGTTGTTATTTGAGATAAGAGCTGGATGGATCCATGCTGCTCTGAATTCCCCTGGTCAGTTTGACAGTTGTATTGGTTCCTGGAGAGGGGATGTGTCTCTGTTAAGTGTGTGTGTATTATTTGGTTCTTAGTGAGTGAGTATGATATATATATATATATATATATATATATATATATATATATATATATATATATATATATATATATATATGGATTTAATAGGCCCTTCAGTGAAATTCGAGGAATAAAAAGACAACAAAATGATAGCAATATTGTCAATAAGTTTGATGATAAAGTTAAAGTCGAACTTTTCGGAAATGTTACTCACTTTTCCGGGGAATGTTGTTCTTTCTTTTTCCTCATATGCTGTATTACTGTAAGATATTTGATTTTGGCCTGGTAGTTTGCCCGGATTAGGATTGTTCGACTTTAAAATCTTTCCGTTTGTGCTTCAATTTAGTCAAAAGGCCTAGTAATATATAATAAATATCATCAAGCTTATTTGCAATAATGTTATCATTTTGTTGTCTTTTTATATATCAAATTTCATTAAACTGTCTATTTAATCCATTATGGAGGATTCTTCTACGCGCCGCAGCCGAATCTTATATGTGTTGTTCTTGTCCTAAGTATTATCTTACTTAGGTTATAACACACACACACACGCACATATATATATATATATATATATAAGACTTGGCTCATTAGATCATTTACGCATGTTTTGTCTACTTTACTACGATCCTCTCATAATTACGGAAAGTTTTTAGTATCATTATTAAAGGATTTTATTCCTAGTACTTTCGACATTGTGCTAAAGACGAAAGTACTCGGAATCAAATGAATATGTATCAACATGGCAATTTTTTTCTTCCTTTAATTAGGAGGGGATCCTATTAAAAATTAGTAGACAAAACTTGTCTAAATTACTTAACGAGACATGTCTTAAGAAAACATGCTTCCAAAATATACGCAGTGTATATATATATATATATATAGAGAGAGAGAGAGAGAGCGGGGGAAAGAAAGGGAGAAAGTGAGAGAGAGGTGCGTGTGCCGGTGAAATTTATATTTTGTCGTCTACGATCGATTTGTTCAAATCTTCTTGCACATACGGAGTCAGTTGGTACGTTTTGATGACGGAATCAAGCAGACGACATTGAGAAGAAGGAAATAAAATCTTTATTATTTTGTAGAGTATCTTTCTGACTCATCGAGTAAAACTATAAATAGATGATGATACAAATCTAAAAAAGAAAATGAGTAAATTAAACCTAAAAATTTGTGGGCGGATTACTTTTCAGTAAATTAATTTCAGTTTTTTTATTATTCTTTCAGAAGATGTTATGAAGACTTTTTGTGTTATATTGTTTATGCATTGGTTGCTGAGAGGAACAATGGAGAAGACGAACCTCTATAAAAGAGTCGGTCAGCGAAATACGAAAAAGTAAAGAAATGAGAGGAAAATAAAGACATGATTTCATTGACTGATATTTTTTACGATTTCTCAACTTTTTGCAGCATATTTAAAGTCGAAAAATATTTTTTAGATTTTAATTTCATTTTTTCTTCGAGATAATCATGATTTACTAGTACACATTCTCCTTATTAAGCCATAGCTAGGAGGGGAGGATATAAGGCGTCATACCTTTTCCAAAGGTATTTGCGTGTAAGTAAATATAACAAATCCGACTGGAATTTGAACTCGGCTCTCCGATATCCAATTCCGAACCGTTATACATTACACCACCCGTACACCCTTGTTTACAGCATATAATATTGCCAAACGGTCACCCATCTAGGTACTGACCATGCTCGACATTTCTTAACTTCGCTGATCGTAGGAAATGAAGTAGACAATTGAAGACAAAAGTAAAACAAATGACAATATATCGTATTTATGCTATTAATTAAACACTCAGCGATCATTCTATTAGCTGTACGCTTCTCATATCTTGTTTTCTTGTCCATGCAGGTCGGCATGATAAAGCTTAAACAACTATATCCAGCTGCACTTAATTATGTACCTGGTCAGTGTATATTGTCATTATCATTACACTGTAATTGGACAATAGATACTAATAGATCGAGAAGCCGTAAGTGTTCGTTGATAGTGTGCGGCTTTCCGCTTGTTGGAACTAAGAAGGAAAAGATAAGCATTTAGTTTGTCCTCTTTTTGTCTCTGATGTTGGCTGAGGAGGAAGTGACGTGGGCGTTTCTGATTGGTCGTTCGCTATCTCAGGATCAGCAGTGGCAGTTCTTTATATGTCCGTTGTTTTGTGCTTGGTGGTTTTTTTTTTTTTTCGGGATCACCTTCCGGGATAGGTATTGTTTCGGTAAGGTCGATTGGGTGTACAGGTATGATGCTGAAAGACCCGAAACTTGTCATGACCCCAAGTCATAACGTCACTGATGAGCCGATCCTGGGCGCCCATTGAAGTGTATTGCTTTAAATGTTAATGTTTATAATTAATTCAGGATATTATTTGAGTAAAATATTAATAAAGAGAAGTAATAATTACAAAAATGATTTATTCTTTTTTATACACCACTGTTTATTATTCTTATTTCCTACGAATTCTCGAGATAATTTTTTGTCGGATCTAAATTATAATGTCAGTCCTAACAAGAAAACATTGTTTTACAATGTGAAAATGGGTCGAAAAAGAATGGTTGAATTTTCAGGAAATCAAATAAATCTGCGAAGGAATACGCCATTCAACTTATCACTTGGACAGCCAAATCGATTTTTCTTTGATTTTTTTTTTTTTTTTTTTTTTGTCTACGAATAACTTTGTCGGGAAGTACCATTAGTATCCAAATAATTTTGACGTTTCCATAAAGGTCGGACGAAAGCAAAGAAAAGAATTAACAATGTTAAAAGCTTTTCTCTTTGGGGCTTTGAGTTGCAATGCTTTTGTGTTGACCGGAGGAAGACATTACATTATTGTATTTTGTCTATTCACGGTGGCACAATATGTCGGTTCTTTCGACAGACGAGTGTGACTCTCATTTGCGTTATATATATATATATATATATATATATATATATCGAATATGTTGAGCCTCTTCCCTTTTAGACAGATACCTTCTGCCCCCCCTTACCACTCACTGGGGAATTTTCTCTGGCTGAGGAGTCGGTATGGGTATGTTACGTATCAATGTTTCGATTGCTGTCTAAGTTAAACTCTAAATCTCTGATTACCATACGAAAACAGTCTATCCACCAGGGTTGAATAAGACCAACGTATTTAGCGTTGGTTGAAATATAGATCTATAGCCACATGAGGTAATTTTTTGCTGTGTAATTTATCTGCTCTTTTATAATAAATGCACTGAGCTCTTTTTGTGGATCAGTTTTAATATTTGATATTATTAGGATCCACTTGGATTATATACCAATGGATCTATTACCTGTACTATACAGAAACCATGAAGATAAATGGATTCTATGCCTTAAAACACTCCATCCAGACGGGCTTAATCACAAATTGAACAACAAAGATAGAATTAATATATAACCCAGGTATAAATCAGGCTCTACCCACATTTCTCACCACACAAGACAGATATGCTTGAGAAGGTGTTGAGGTCTCACACTTATACACACACTCCTATTAATATACACACACAGATCATACCCACTCACTCCCGGAAGTACTAAATGGTAACACACACTTAACATAGGAACCAATAAACCTGTCAAAATGACCAAGGGAATTCAGACCAGCATGAATTTATCCAACCTCTGTCTTAAATAACAACTTAAAACAAATTGTTTGACCAAGACAAGGACTGACCAAAATTTACGATAAAAAAATAAAAAATAAAAATAAAAAAAACAAATGAAAACTACAGATAAAGTTAATTTCCTTCATCAAGTCATTTATTCCTGTAGTTCACTGCTACTAACAAGCAGAAATTTTATTTCTCCTGATGATGGCCACGTGGGCCGAAACTAGTCGAGGAATCTAATTAAAATAAGAAAACAAAAAATATTAATATACAAGCCAGGGTCTCTGAAATTTTCAATTTTTTATTTTTTATTATCTTTTATAGTTCAACACACACACACACACACACACACACACACACACACACACATATATATATATATATATATTCACATACAAGTTACTTCAAACGTTATTACAACGGATACTTTGCATTTGAAATAGATGTCACATTTTATTAATTAAATAGTATATGTTACGTCTATCGGCCTGCACATTTGAGCAATATTAATTAAAAATATGCAAGAAAAGCATCGTCTTAAAATAACTCCATTAATCTTTTATATATATATATATATATATATATATATATATATATATATATAGGTAAACATTCATGGGTAACTAATCCAAGTGAATCCTAATATAGAATATTAAAACTGATTCAAAAAGAGAGTTCGAGGAATTTATTACAGACCATATATATGTATATATATATATATATATATATATATATATACAGAACATATATATATATATTCTTATGATATATATACGTATATATATATCAGTATATTTATGTACACACACACACATATATATATATATATATATATCTGACTGAAATTGGCTTATGAAATATTGGCGTGAATCAGATGTTAATTAATATACATACTTTTTCCCGTTTTAACAATTATTAAACCTATGGCTAATTACTAATCCTTATTTCAATTCAATGCATTGAATATTTTTGTCATAACTGCTCTCATGCCACTACTATTTACTTCGATTTTCTTCATAAAATCTAAAGGAAAATTTGCAATATTATTGGCCTTGACTTGGCATCTCGGCTTCAATCACTTTCCCGCCACGTAGCTTCCTTCTGCCTTTTCTGTAAATATTTTTATAACAATTATTGCAGTGAACTTTCCCACAAGCGCCTTAATTTAGGTGTGCTCCTGAATCGGCATTTAACTCGCATCCTGTTACTGTTGAAATTACTAAACGAAACTATTTGAATAATATCTGCTCTTCTTTCAAGCCAACTTTAATCTAAAAAAAGTTTGAATCAATGTCAGTCATGACTTTCTATTTCCTTAAATCCCATTCTTTTATTGACCTCTCTCCTTCATACATTTTTTTATCATATTCTTTCACACTCAATAAGACCTTGATTTGTAGTGGCTTTACTGTCTTGCTTGGGATGAAATCATTAAAAACATATTCACTTCATTAGAAAGATGCGTGTGTATAGTATTTAAACGCGTTAATTTGTTTCAATGTATTTGTATTCTATGGCTTTTTATTGTACAGTTTAATTGGTGTGTTATTTGTTTATAAATAATTTGAAGGAGTGTTTTAGTATTTATGTAGCTATTTTTAGCTGAAAATACTTCTGATGGGTTAAAATAAATAAGTTTATAATTAACATAATAATTAGTTTTATTGCGTGTAATATGTTGCATATTTAGATATTTTAATAGATATGTTATTGTAATTAAAAATGTAAAAAACAGCATATGTCCAGAACTAAAAAGAAGTTGACCTGATTGGCATCTAGGCTTCGTTCACTTTCAAACTAATGTGATTTTTGGATTCAGCACATCAAAATTGTCCTAAATTAGCTAAAAAATTAGGCAATAAATTTGATGTTGACCATGGAAGTGCTAAACCCTAAAAAAAGAAAGATATTTACTTTCAAACTTCCCCTACATATAAAACATCTTTGTGTAAACAGTGTTTTAATATGATTAATCATTTAAGGCAAGACAGAAAGAAAAATAACGATTTATCAATTGAACTCTGCAAACAAAATAACCGTATCCCTATAAATAAATCTCATCGAGTTAAGAGCGAGCAATGGTACCGGCAAATATAGGGAGACATAGCCTACACACACCTATTTACAGATATATACGGTTGCAAACACAAGTCCGAAAATGGGCATACACATTCTGCAAAGAACTGGATTTATTCTTATCAGAAAATCGTCTGCTATTTTTTGTCCGAGATCTACCCGGAAACACAGAGAACTATTTGAAATATTTCTACAAATGTTTGCACAACCTTGATTCAATCTTGCAGCGTGAACAGACTTTTCCACGTAAGCTTACTCAGTCGTCAGTGAAATGTCATTGAATGAGGTAATCTGTGTCCGTTGCATTCAAATGACTAATTCACGTGCAAGATCTTTTAGTGATATTTCACAGGATCGAAATTTGTCAGCATATCCCACTTCTTAACGCTACCACTCCTTAAACATCGCATTTGGTTCCCTGTGATTTCTGGCTAATCCGAAAGCTAAGAGAAGATTTTAAATTCTGGATAAGATTCTCTAAAAGATCTACAGATTGATTAATAAGTGAAAATGACGCAGTTGTATCCGTGCGAGGTCCCAATGGAAAAATAACGCCTCATTGTCCTTGGTTGAATTTTTTCTCGTTAATATTAAAAGGCTAGTCGCTTTCTAGATAGTTTAATGGATAGCGGCTGAGAATTCGAAATCGGAGAGCTGAGTTCGAACTCCATTCGGGTTTGTTACATTTGCTCACGTGCAAATACACTTGGGAATAGTATGAATCCATCTTCTCTCTCCAACTATGGGTTAAATAGTAGGGAGTATTTCTCGAAAAGAAATCTTTGAATTCACAAAAAAATTGTTAATACAATATTCACTCGAAAAAGAAGAAATTATTCTTATAATCTAAAATATGTTTCAGCTTTAAATAATATACAAGGGGTTGATAAACCGTAAAAACAAAACCAATCAATAGTAGATATACAGAATATATATGAACTTGTTATTCTCTCAGTTTTATCCTTCATTTTTTAATTCAGTCAACAGAAAGGATCACTTGTTTACTTACCAAACTTCATACTGATTTTTCTGCTTTGTCTAATTCTGTGACCTTTCTTTTCTTTTACATTCTCTCATGAAATTCTATAACCAGCCAATAGATTTAGTTCTGATGGAAACGCCTGTACAACAACAGCTGCATTGAGTAAGACCCTGAAATGCTGTAAGAGTTTAAAAAAAAAAAACGAAAGTAAATAATAAGATGTCGCATCTGGAGTAATTAGATGATCGATAGGTTTAACTTTTCCGATTCCAAGAAAAGAAATTACTTTCTATAAGCTCTACAGTTCGATCCCCTAAATCCATAGGAAATTTAAATTCCACTGAGAATGCAATTATCTTTCTATGAATAATCATATTAATCCTGCAGTTATCATATAAGATACTCAGGCCAATATATCGAAGGGTATTTTTGTTTAATTGCAGCGAAAATTTCACAAGTGACCATTTTTAATCTGTTTTGTTTTGTCTGGTCAAAGTTCACTGGTTTTATTCGCATTTACGTCTTACCTATCAGAAATTAATCCTAAAATCGGATTATTTTCAATAAAAAATTAAACATCATATTACAAACCTTACATATTTTTTTGACTAATATACAAACAAGGTCTGTACATTCCCAGCAATCCGAGCCACTCGCACACAATTCGATAATACTAAATTCTGTGACATACATGTTTGGATATTCATATGAAGGGGTACACTCGAGTTGTTCCATTAGCTGTTTCCTAAGAAAATATTCGACATTTATTGACTGAGAAGACAGTGCTATTTTTCGGTTGAAACTTGTTGGTATATTAGTCACGATTTACTTTCTCTTTTAGCTCAAACTTTGATGAAAAAAATATCGCTTTTCTTTCAATTTTCGCACCTGAAGAAGTGTAGAAATGTACTGAAATGTTATGACGTCAACAAAAGAAGCGTTCAAGAAGCTGTACATATCTTGCAATAATATATATCTTCGTGATTGTACTTTTATCATATTATTTTGACCGATGCTAAAGGACAACCTGATTGAAAATTAATTCTAAAAAAATTATCCGACATCATCTTGCCTGATTAGGCTCCGCTGGTCAAAGTTTTTTACCTGTTTTAGCCATTAAATGTCACTATCACGTTGGCTAGCAGGCAAATATCTAATAATTTGAATGTTTCACATATTTATCAAAATTAGGAGCGATTTAGTACCGGATTTTCGAAAGTAATGCCAAGACAATTCAGCGCCAGTGTATAAAGTAAAGACGAATAAACCTTGTGAAGACATTACGTCTACTCGAAATAAAATGAGGATTTCTTTTTTGAAAGTGAGTGTTTATATTTTAAAATGTAGAGACGAGATTAAGAAATAAATAAAAATATTAAAATAATTCGATTTAAGGAAAACATTTTAGTGAAAAATTCTTAAGATCAATGGAAAATACATTTTTATAATTAATATAAATTATATAAAAAAATTATTATTCTAATTTTTATTGCTTAAAATATTTTCAAAACATCATTAAAAATCGATAAATTAAAATCTACCACAGAATTTGGATGAAACTAACAAATCGAAAATTAAATCGATTGTAAAATAAGAAATTAACTATAGTAATAAAGCAATAATAAAAAATCATCTAAAAATAATTTTAAGAAAAATTATTTAAAATAAAACTAATCGAGAATGAGCATTAAAAACTTTTAAGTTGCGATAAAACGTACTTCTCTACTTCGATTTGAAAACTATGTAAGTTTTATTATACAGGGTGTGATAAATAAATTGTCATTTAAATTACGCAAAAATGAAAATGATACACTGCTCTGTGGAATGGACTCCCGAGAGGATATTTCTCCGATCACTACAATCTTGACCTGTTCAAGTCTAGGGTTAACTGTTATCTTTCCCGCTTATCCGCAAAAATTGTTTCTTAACGTATCCCTCTACCTTGAGTTGACCCCGAGCCTTGTACAGGATGAACTTTACTGTAAAAGAAAATTAAAAAAGCAACGTCTGACTCTTTATCATTTTTGTTTTTCTCCGCTATGCCATCTACTTACGAAAACTCACCAAGTTGTTCACTCGATATTTCTCCCCGCCTCTCTTACATTAAGTATACCCTAAGCGTGTTGACTTCTCTAAGCCGTTTTTTTCTTTTTATGTGTCTCAGAAATTTTAACAGTCTCCATTTGACTGTATGTATATACTTTATTGTAGTTCCTATTTTCTTTCAAACGTCTTTGTTGCTCGTAACTTTGTCTTTGGTATCTTCAATATCCTTCTGTAGAACGACATCTTTGTTGTTTCAAATCGTATTTTCATCTTTATAAATTAGATAAAATATAAGATAGAGATATTTTTCGCTATTCTTATGCCGCTTAGCACATCTTGTTTAACCATATTAAATGCCAAAACAAAACTTTTGAAAATACATAGAAACCCTACAACATATTAAATCGGGATATATTATATATTATACGTGATATATTAAGCAAGACAGTAAAACCACTAAGACACAAGTGTTTACTGAATGCAGAAGAATTGCAAAATCAGAAACTTTACTGAAGAACAGAGGATCAAAGAATGTGTAATCAAAAAGACAACAGATAGCGATTAACATTGCATTTAAATTTTTGAAGATTGAATTTGCCTGGAAAACATGGAGACAGATGTGTGTGAAAAATAAAACCCCACTAATCAGGGGTGTTATCTAGACCGATAACTTCATAAATTCCTACACCTATCTACCATATCTCTAGAACAAACAATTTAAATCGTCAAAACTAATCTCTACATACACTAAAAACTCCTGATACGATTTCCTCGAAAATCTATTTAAAAAAAGAGAAAAAATAATGTGTTCATTTGTATGAGAGAGAAAAAGAATTCCTTTTTCCACCATGCTAACATTGTTTTTTTTTTTTTTAATTTTATTTTATTGTTCTAGAAGGCCGTCATTTTTGTCTCAGATCATTAATGTTTAATATCTCTGTTAAATTGGAATTTTCAATAATTTTTTCTCGAAAACATCGACAGACAGTACTGTTGTTGCGTATGCCGTTCAAAAGCTAATTTTATTAGTCATAGACATCGTCACAACAACAAACTATCACTGTGATTTAAAGGTTGATTTCACTTGAACTCTATGCAACAAATTGTGCAATTCAGCGAGGAGATAGACTTACCCAGCATTGAAAGTCACAGCACCATTATAACAATGCAACAAGAGGCAACCTCTGGATTAAAATATAGCTCGCTCTCTGGACTAACGGGTCGCTAGAAACATTATCAGTGCCAAGACCTCGACGATAAAGTATTGGAAGTTGTCGCTCCTCGGACTCGAGTTGACTTTCAACCATGAGAGAGAGGGGGGAGGGGAGAGAGAGCTTTCCTTTTTAATGCATGCTAACATTTGTTATTTTATTTTTCTAGAAGGCATTCATTTTTGTTTCAAATCATTAATGTTTAAAATCTCTGTTAAATTGTCAAATCTATTTTCAGTAACTGTTCTCAAGAACATATCGACAGTTTTCTCAGTTGAAATTACGGCACATATTAGATTATATCCATAAAACTTGAAAGTATTGATATAGAATATCAACATCTCAAAAACTGCAATAGCAATATGATGTTACTGCTGTTTCCATCATATTTCTTATCTCTGCACTTTCGTCTTTGTGTGTCAATGGCGACTGATTGAATGCCTGACTCTTTTCGCATGATGTCAATCTTTCCTCTTGAAACTGACAGTCATTCACAACTTACCACTTGCATGTTAATTTCACAGTCTATTCGACAGGCTGCCTCCCAAAAAGAAACAAGAAATACAGGGTGCCTCACAAAAAAAACATGAGATACAGGGTGCCTCACAAAAAAACATAAAATACAGGGTATCCCACAAAAAACATAAAATACAGGGTACCCAACAAAAACAGGAAATATAGGGTACTTAATAAAATCAGGAAATACAAGATGCCTCACCAAAACCAGAATATACTGGGTGGCTCAAAACAAAAAAAAACCCAAAAAAAACAGGTAATACAGAGTGGCTTACAAAAAGCAAGAAATACAGGGTGGCTTAAAAACAAGAAATAAAGGGTGGCTTACAAAAACAAGAAATACAAGTTACCTGATATTAACAGGAAATACAGGGTGCATCACAAAGAAAAACAAAAAATACAAAGTGCCTTTCCAAAAAAACAGAAAATACAAGGTGCGTCACAAAAAAAAACAGGAAATATAGGGTGGCTTACAAAAACAGGAAATGTTTTTTTTTACTATATGAATGAAGTAAAAAAAAATGACTAAGATATTTTTTACCCATTTGTTGTTCCTGGATAACACAGTTATCAAATTTTCAACGCAAGGTAAATGTTCTCTTGAAGAAACAAAATCCAAGTAGGTGACTGAAAAAATGCCAAGAAATTTTGCCAGAGTTCTTTAGTTTGAACACCACATTTAACATCTGTGTTTTTCTTGTTTTTAGCTACTAAATTTCTACGTTTTGCTTTTGTTTCAAATGACCGAAACTAAAATTCCAAAAATTAAATAAACTGTACCAAATTTCCTGCTTTTTGTGAGGCCCTCTGTATTTTATCATCATTCCATTTCTAATGGCCCCTTTCTCTTTAAAAACTTCCGTCTATTAGCATTCGGAATTGTGACTTTTCGCTTGCGGCCATGAAACGGTTTCAATTCAGACAATACTGAACTAACGTGATAATTCATTTTAAAGCAAATATGTTGTCAGTATTCAATGAAATCCTTTCTTTCAGATGAATGATAGTAATCTGATATCGACACATTCGTTTACTGACGTGACGATGACTAATTAATTTCATTATTTTCTTATGTGAGAATTTGATTTTTTTCCTAAAAGAAACAATTGTTTGATCGAATTAGTTACTCTTAAGTTTAAATGGATGCATTGGTTAATTAAGAAAACGAGTCTTCTTCTTTGTATGGACAATGAGTCATGACAACTCAGTGAAAGAAGATATAATTTGTCCTTTTCTTTTTTTTTTTTAAATTTTCTCCAGCATGCGCACAAATAAAACACTCACCGGCATACATTTACGCTCACAATTACAGGAATCCCTCGATTAATACGTATTCGATTAATGGGTTTTCGATTTTTATTATACCAAAATTCGATTAGTGAATACATAATACTCAATTAGAACGGTAAAACTTGCTTCAATTTAATCATAGGAATCGAAAATATTCTTATAGTTACCAATATACACATTACTGTATCCAATCGAGGGGTTTCTGTATTTATACGAATACAAACTCTTGCTATTCTAAATGTCTATATTAAGGACTGAGTATTGATATAAAAATGAGTGTTAGAAAAATCTAAGTGGTGTTTAATAAAAACATATTTTTTTAAACATATAATAGAAAAAACAACCATATCAACAATTATGAATATTTATATATTGTCTACACCCTTGTGCAAATTAATTATATAGGAAGATGTGGAGGGCCATATTCACCTACACCCTTGTGACAATTTAATTAAAACAACACGAACAATTCCGTCACTTACTATTTTCTCATATTTTTCCAAAGAAACATGACCCAATACACATGTTAGTACTTCGTATGTCCATTCCACGAAGTCGTTCCTTGCAGATTGACCACAGATTCTCGATTGGATTTAAATCAGGAGAGTTACCGGGCCAGTCTATAGTACTTTGATTTGCTCGCTGGTAAGGCTTGCCAGTGTGTTCGTGCAGCGTTACAATTTCCGTACGCTTCCTAGGAGTAACGTCCATCGCAGAAAATGGCCGTAGGACAAATAATCGACAGTCGAGACAATAGTGTCTGGGCGTAATAAAGATCTGTTGCAATCACGTATTACGCAATATTTTTCAAGGCCAAACAAATTTCATCACACACCCCGAAAATAGATTCATATTACTGCACACCACTCCAAATGACCTAATCTGAAGAAAAAATAGAAATTGATTACACCCTGTCACTCCAGTGGGTCTAAAACTGACCGTATGGTGAAAGAAAGGAAACTAAAGCAGTTGTTTCAATTAATTTGCACAGGGATGTATTTCTAACATAAGTTCTTTCCAAATTTTTTTTTAGTATTTCGAACGTATTTAGATGTTTCTGTAGTTTTCATGAAGCCTTCAAATAATAAGTTATAATTTCTAACATACTGTATTAAAGTCTTACAAACTACCAGGTATAATGGAAGCTTTTTTTAATTATTAACATTATTCGGACTGTTGTCCTCTTCTTTATTCCCATATTCAAGAAGTTTACGTCACTGTACGCTCCGGCCTTCTTCCGGTGATTGGAATTTCAAACTGAACCATTTATTTCGTACAGTGGGGGAGATTTTTCTAGGTCCACATGCCATGGCACTTCCAGATGTTCCATTTATCTCCCTTTAACTTAATTCTCCAAGGTTTTATTCACCACTGCAGTAGCCAGGTATTGAACTATTTGAGTCTAGTCACTGGATCCAACTAATTCTTTTATCCAGTGGTCCATATGTCCTTGAGGAAGATGGCAGTAAAGACGAGGATAATAGTCCGAAAAATGTAAGTAATGTAAATAATTAAAATACGTCATCTCAGAAATACAGACAGATACTGAAGAAGGCCGGAGCGTACAACGGCCGAAACGTCGTGAATATAACAATAGAGATGAGGACAACAGTAATGTAAATAATTACAAGTTATTGTATGCAAACTGTGGCCGGTAATTGTTAACCAGTTATATACAAATACATTTTTATTACTTTAAAAACTAATTTTTCGTGGATACCCGTATTTTAGCGGATGTTTATTTAAAGCATAATTTTTAATTTCATCTACAGGCCTGCACACAGGAGATGACGTATTAAAGAAAACGTTCCCTCCGGCAGGATTCGAAAAAAAAAATCCGTAACCAAAATAAAATACTGTATAAAATAAACGGAATGTCTAGAAAAATACGGGTATCCACTAAAAATAACGTTTGAAGTAATAAAATGTGTCGAATTAAATAATAAAATCAGTTAATTCTTTAGAAATAGAAAAATTTATAAACCTATATAAATAAAGGCAAAATGTCAGAGTTTCACACTTTTTCAACTTTACTCCTAGAAGCCGTGGCTCATTATATCATACCATTTTGGAATCAGACGGACTCTGTGAGCAAATTAAAGACATTTCGGTCCGGATTCGGACCCGCAATCCTTAATTTTGCATTCCCAAATTTTCATTACTGCCATTGATTCGGCAATGTTTTTACGTGATTTTTTGCGATTAATATTTTAGCATGATAACAATTTTTATAACTTGGAAATAAATTTGGGAATAATCGAAGTTAATTGCGAAATCCAAAGAAAGTCATCCATGAAATAAAAGTAATTATCGGTAAAGAAAGTAAAGACCTACGTACTTCAAATTGTTTTTTTAAATTAAGTGGTGACAGAAGAATTATCGTTGAACTTTTAAAAGGTAATCTTAAATATTAATGCTATACTTAAATGCAGCGATCAAGTTCTTCTGTAGTTTATTGTTGCCTATCGCATACGGCAGCAGTATGCCTCGCTAAAAGAAATCTCTGTCAACGTGCAATTAAAAGGGCCAAGTTGCAGCCAGGAAAAGAAAGTCCCGTGCAAATAAAAACCCAGATCAAACGGCAGCTAGGAGAGCTCCCACTGCTGAGAATATGCAATCTTAGGGACTCTCAAACTTCTGAACAAGCCGAACGCCCAATCAAGATCTCTCCGCAGTAGCTAATTGAATTGCTGTCCGATAGGGCGCCTTTTAAGCTAGTAAGAAAAGTTATTCGACAGAAGAAAAAATCAGTATAGTTTCAAACTGAAATTTCATACATATAACACATGTGCAAACAGGAAATAGTTATTTAAAATCGCTTTCAGCCTCCATATTGGCTTCCCTGAAACCCCATTTTATGCATGGATTAGTTGTTTTTTGGGTTTTTTTTTTTTATTCAATGAGAATTGTTTGGAACGGCCACGCATCTACATCCTTCCACTTTAAATTTGGCAGTCATCCAGGACATACGTTGTTTCTTAATTTCATCAACGATCTTCCTGATGTCATAAAATCAGTATATATGCTGATGACACTACTATTTACTCCTGTCCTAATAGTATGTCGGATAGGTCTGATAAAGTAAAATTGACAACTGATCACGAGGATGACCTCCAATCAGTTATTAACTAGGGCAAGCAGTGGCTTTCAAATTTTAACGCCTCCGAAACGAAATTAGTACCTTTTTAGTCATCATAGAGAAATATTCAACATCCAAGAGGGCAACTTTGCGTTTTCGATCTTCATGAAGTGGAATGACTATATTGAATCAATTGCTTGGTCAACTGCTATATAAGTTGGTTCACAGTGTCGTTCCAGATAACTCTTTACTCGCCATGATACATCTTGCACGTTTATAAATCGACCATTTGTCTCTCTCTCTCTCTTTCTCTCTTTCTCTCTCTCTCGTTCTCTCTCTCTCTCTCTCTCTCTCGTTCTCTCTCTCTCTCTCTCTCTCGATAAATTCTAAAGAAACGTCTGTAATGTTGTTGGTCTTGATCTGGAATCTTGACTTCAGTCATTTAGCGCCCCCCCTCTCCGCATGCCATTAAATGTCTTCCTCGTATCTTTTTTGTAATAATAGATTGGCAAATAGCTCTTAGTGTGTTACTGTTGTAATAAGTAGATGCAACAGTAATGTTTCGTTTCTCGTACTTCTCGCCTGTGGAACACTCTACAGTTTCCTGCTCTCCCCCCCTGCTATCTTCAAAAATGCAAATGCAACGTCAATCGCAATCTTCTGCATTCATACGTCCTGTTCTTTTATGGTCCTTTCTCCTCACTATCCTCTTCTCATTTTCTTTCCTTCTCAGTAAACATCTTAGGGACATTATCGACTCACTTGGGGTGAAATGATAAAAAGAAAGTATCGGCTATTCCGTTCTTAAGGACATCATTCCGCAGACGCAACATCACATGCCTATTGCTTCTCTATTGCTGCTTCTATGACAGATGTTCAAACGAGCTTCATTCTTTATTGCCGACGACTTTCAGAAGGGCAAGATTGATTACGCAGAACTAAAACGAGCTGCTCACTACAGGCAGAACATAAGCCTCATCCGATATTAAAAAGAAACCTACATGTGCAAAATGCGGCCGCGTGTGTCTTTCAAAGGCTCGTCTGATTCGCTTCGTTCGTCACCATAAAGACAACACAATATATCACACTATGATATCCAGTCTGATTTATCCACATCTCAAATAGCACAAGAGGAATATAAAGTTGAAACATTATCTAACAGACTCCTTATCTCTGCACTTTGTAACGAACTTCTTTTTAGCATAATAGTCGACTGTCTCTCGTTTCGCACAATACAAGTCTATCGGCATGACACTGGCCTTCTTCCTCATCTTTCGCTTATCTGGTGTGATTGATGAGAACAATTTCATTTATTCGACATTTGTATTTAGCAAATAAGAGTATATGCGAATGAATGTATAAAAACTCGTATAAACTATAATAACAATATCGATTGCAAGAAGATAGGATGCATAGATCTTAGCAAAAGATGCAGCCCAACATGCAAATTACAAATTGGAGGTACCAAAATCAAACATATACAATAATTTAAATATATGGTAAGTGTTTTAACGGAGAACGGAAAGTAGGACACTGAAATCCGAAGGTGTATTGGGATAGCTAAAGATGCCTTCCAAACGCTAAGCAAAGTATTAAGAGACAGAAAGATATCGTTAGAAAAAAAGAAAAAAAATACTGAACAGTTACGTAATATCGGCCCTTCTATATGGCAGTGAATGATCAACAAGCTCTCCACATCAAAATAAAAGAATTGAAACAAAGTAATGTGGTTCTGCAGGAGGATGAGATAACCTTGGACTAAACACTTGAGCAATGAAGCAGTTTCAGATAAAATGGTAACAAAAAGGGTACATATAATTAAAACCAAGAAGAGGCGCATAATTTGGAAAGATGGCTTGGAAAATTTGATACTCATAAGACCGATTGAAGGCAAAAAGGCTTAGCCAGCCTAGCGAGCTTCAGTAAATGGATAGCGGAATAAGATTTCGGAGATATAACAAAAATACAAAATTTATTAAAAATTATTACAAGGTACAAAGGACAGAAAATTGTGGAGGGCCATGATCGACATGAAGGTACAGCTCAGACAGAATAAATATAACGCACAGTTATGTTGTATGCAAAATAATATTTATTTATAAAGGACACACACACACACACACACACACACACACACACACACACACACACACACACACCATATACACGTGAATATTGTGTGCGATTTCTACTTGACGTTTTCTTATTTAGGAACTTGGGCTCATGGTATGGGAATCAATCCATCTCTCTTTACAGTCTGTCCACTTGCCGGACTCATCACTGGCTTGACATTTTAATGGAGTTTTCCATTTTATTCTGTTTCAGCAATGAAATGGAAAACTGAATATAGAAATGGAATACCTGACCAGGCTCGAGACGCATTGAATTTCCTCAACCTTAGTCTGTTACAATCTTTTAAAGTGCGATAATTGATGGGGACAATTATCAGGATCTATTGTGGCAGGCTTATTTACTAATGAAGGGATTTTGATCTTCAGTAAGCGTGACACAACTACGGTCTAGTGCCAGGCTAAGATAAGCCTATTAAATTATTAAAGTCAAATTTTGAGCGCTGCATTAACTGTTAGGCAATGAACGCAATGTTATCTGATTTCTTGGAAACGCATGCATGCATAATTCCACACCGTCATCAAAGGTGATGGAAATTGGCACATGTCCATTACCACGGCGCGCAAAAGAAGTCATGCCAAAAGCTCGATTGTACCAGAAAAAATATTTTCTTCGTTTCCTAGACACTGCTTAATCCGTACTGATCTCATATTGATGAGTTAAAGCTGCAAATTATGTCTAATGTCGGTGAATAATTGATTGGTGCTTACAGGGTGTTTCACAATTTTTGAAACAAAATGATCGGGAACAAATCAAGCACCACATATGATAGAGTAATGGAAATTACATTTATTGAAAGGTAACATTTTAGGATGTGCAAACATTTGGTCTCAAACATGAACCCAAAAATGTCAAGAGGTGCCCTAGAGTATATGCAACAGATTTCCGTCATTTGGTTGAATGCAAAGTGGTTGATGACGCGTGCACATTCCTCCTGGGTGTTCGTTTGAATCTTCTCAGTGATGGCTGCATTCAATGCAACACTGGTGCGAGGTTTGTCCTTGAGGAACCCCCAGAGGAAGAGTGACGTGCCCATTCCACTTCAGCTTTTCATCTGATAAGACACTCCCCGAAATTTTCACGGGGCCATGACATGGTAACATTAGCAATATAAAAAAGGGCACCATCATCCTGGAACTGCTGTTACCCCTAATCAAGATCCTTACTTTCCCTGAGCTCTCTTCATCTGAGAGGCCGCTGTTTTGCTTCAACAAGTCTAAAACCCTCTTGACTGGCTTATGACTCCTTTGTGTATCAGATAAAGCCAAAATAAATATTTGATTTTAAGAATATATCATTTTTTTCTTTCTTTTTTTTTTTTGCTAGTGAATCTTGTATAACATTCTTTTGGAGAAAAAATATGATTTTTCAAGATAAATGTATTACTGTTTAAACCCTAGCTACCAACGGTATTAGCGCGGAAGTGAAGGAATCCGATTGAGATTCGAACTCGGCTCTCCAATTTTTCATTCCGGGTCGCTATCCATTAAAATACGCGCCTATTCTACAGGTGGATGAAAAATGCTCACAGTTCGCGTCTGTTGACAACAATGTTAAACTTTATTGATGACATGTTGGGAAAAATGTCACAAATGGATTAATAAAATCCACTACGCCTGCTCTTCTTTTGATTCCTCACTTATTTCTAAATTTAGAAAAAAAAAATGAAACGATCATTGCTTCTGAAATATCACCTCCATTAAAATGTTGTTTAAAACGTCCATCGATTCGAAACTGGTGTCAATTTATATTAAAGGAATCAAGAATCCGAATGAGATCAATATAAATAAAAAAAATATCTGAATAACCGTGCTATTTTTTATTTTTCAGAGATAATAACGTTTTGTTGATTATAGAAAATGTTCGAAAAATTTTCTTATCGACCAAAATGGAGTATAAATTTATATTTCATTTTATTCATATCATTTTTTAAATGTTGTTTGTGTAGTTTTTAATTTGAGAATTTATTTGTTTACTTTATTTATTTTTACTTCTAATTTGTGTCAGGCTTGAATGATTGTTTCTGTATTAAAGCAGTCCATTTCATTTTTCAGAAAATAGAATGGAAATTGAGATGAGGCTTCCGTTCTTTGCAATGATTATATTTTCATTCCCTACAAAGAATACTAACAAAAAGAAACATTTCTCTGTCATTAATCATTGAGTAATGCAGAAATCCCACCCTCAGTGTTTGTGGAAGCGACTCGCTGTCTCTAACTGCTTGTCCTTTACTTTTAAAAAGAAAAGAAAAAAGACGTTTCCAATTGGATATCTAAATGCTATTCACCGGAATTCTTTCTGGAGTAAGAACAAAATTTTTGTTAACGATCCCACTGTCTACTTTTAAATTTTTTTGTTTGTTAATAGTGAAGACATGTGAAGAAAAATTGTTTTTGATGAAAACCAAGATGAGGTCCATAGAACTATTTACTTGATATTTGCCAGTTTCTTCTGTTAAGATTAACAAATAATTTATTTTGGTGAAAACATGAAAATTAAATTTTACGTTCAAATAAATTCTTAGGACACCATTAAATCAATAATTTATTAACTAACCACTCTGCATGAATAGTTACGAATGTTTATAGTTGTAGAATAGTACCCGAAGAAAAGTAAATAAATAAATTATATTCCTGCTGATATACGCGTACGAAATTTTAGCGTTTGTCAGCAATACGTGTCAGCCCATTTTGCTATAGAAACCTGATGTTTTCAGCACAACCGATATAATATGAAGAGGGCGTTAATGGTAGGAATCTAAATGTATCCCTTAAGAATGAAATCAAGGCTTCCAGAAAAGGATAACATCTTTCGAGGAAGTTAAGAAGCGCATGACATAACATTGGGCACGCAATTGTTTCTTCAAATCATAATAAATGCACACAAAGAAAATTAACGTTTAACTCAATAATGAAATCTCGGTTTTCAGGTAAGTCTATAATTCCTAAATCTAGCCTTACTGTTCTTATTCTCTATGTGAACTTTCAAACTAATACGCGAGCCTTGTCTCTTAAGGTCACTTCGGCGTGGTTCAAACGTTAGCAAAATTGTCTCGCTAGATCAGTTATTATTGAGTAGTGTGTCCGATCATAACTGTGTAGCTACATTTCTGGCTTGTGCCACATTTAAGCTTAAGAACGTCATTTATTGCTCCACCACCTTTTTGTCTCGGGGAGGTTCAAATAATAATATGTCTAAGACTCACGAGCCTTCCTTCCAGGTATTAGCCCTCCTACGGAGAGGGAAATGGGTTTATTGCCCGGTGCTTGAGGTGTCTCCAAAAGGGAAGTGTCGTGAGGGCTTGGGGATTTTTTCACGGTATTGCTGTTAAACTCATTTTTAACCTGGACCATGTTCAGATACAATGGGTGCGGTGAAAAATATCCACGAGCTTTGTCAGAGATGATTTCAACGGATCCTTGAAACGTCGATTTGGACCTTCACATAGCTTCTTGCCACTGTTTTTATATATTCCTTTTGAATATGGGTATGTGTACATAAATATGCACATAGCTATATTTATCTCTGAATAAAGTCACTGACATGCCCAGAATATATATATATATATATATAAAGTGAACATTGAAGGTTGCCTGACGATTGCGTCTAGCATGAAACAGCTTGTCGCATCTGAGTGTTGACTTCAATGTTCATATGTTCATTTTATATTTGCATACGCTCTATCTCTAATATTAAGCACTTTATCCCATAAATACAGCACACCTTAAAACTATATTTCTTCATATATATATATATATATATATAGATAGATAGATAGATAGATATAGATATATTAATGCATGTTTCATTAAATAAAATAGACAAGTTTTGTCTTTTTTATTTCAAGTAAGTTCATTTCATATAAATAGATAAAACTTGTCTATATTATTTAATGAAACATGCATTAATGTAAAGTTGCTGCCTAAATATACACAATATATATATATATATATATATATATATATATATATATATATATATATATATATATCTGTGTCTTTCATTAAAGTTGTCAGACACGGTTCTGCGATTAAGCTTTTTTATTTAATTTTTCTTGTGTTCGAAAAAGTGTTTTCTTTTCTGGACACAGAGTGTGAAGAAACTGCCTGAATGTTTTATAATTCCGAGCGCTTTCGGCTATACTTTTGGCCATTATCAAGGATGATTTTATTTTTGCTTTTTAACTCGATGCAAAAATAACGCAAAAAAAAACAAAGAAAGAAAAAAAATAAAGCCCTTCGCAAAATGGAAGGTTCGTCTCTCGCAACTGATATTAGCAAGAAATTACTCCTTGTTAAATCGAGTAAGATGAAATTAGAACCATGGAATTTTAACTTTTTAACCATTCAGCCCCTGAGCTTTATATTGGTACAGCAACCTGCTTTACTACATGTGTAAAAGAAAAAAATATTGCATGAAGCTTCAGTCACTTTTAACAGAGTAAGTAATTAAAGGTTGACAGCTACCCGCCTTCGGTTGCGCTCTCGGCGTTCTTATTGTATTTATTTCCATAGCCTCTTTTTTTCTTTTTTTTTTTTTTTTGTATTTTGGATATGACCGCAAAGCATCGGCGGTTTAAAATGGGGGTCTCCTTTCCATTAGATGGACATCCTTCCTGGGTTGTCTCGCTCCATCTACCCGAAGAATCTGGAACCAGTTTTCCGCCTTCAATTATTCTCCGGCTTGGAGTTTTCACAGGCCATTTAAGACGCATACCACGGAAACATTTAATAGAAGGTGGGAACTTGTCCACGCTATAAAAGGCTATGACAACCTGTGGAACATAATGTACTTATATAACCATTTATATACATTACGTGTTTTAGAAACTCAAAAAGTAACTTTTTTTTAATATATAAAATATATATATAATATATAAAACGATAGGTCGTGTTGATAATTAATGTCATTAAGGATTGGTTTCTTTTTTCCTTTTCTGTTTTTCTTAATAAGCGTTGCCATCTTTTTAAACGCGTTTTGGAATTGGAGGAAAAGATCCAATTTTTTGCTCTCAATTAGTAGGTTGCATATTACAAGAAACGAAATTCCTGAATAAATAGTTTCATGTACAATAAAACCATAGCTACGAATTCAATTCTTTCTACTCTCACTAACATGTTGAGAACTTTTATCATCCCCTCAGCGATTGTCATCTATTTTTTTAAATTTACTCCCCAAATTATTTCAATATCGACCCAACCGAATATTTAAAAATTCGAATTCCATCTCACGTTCTTTGACAAGATCACGTATGTCGAGCGAACTCACACAAAAAGAAACAAGAAAGAAGACATCTATAGATAACATACGCCATTTTGCTACTTTCTTTTTTTTTAGCATATGTTTCATCTGCTTTCGTTTTCGCCTATTATTCATTTATCAGCCTGATGGTGACTGTCTGTGTGGATTTGATTTTTTTTCTGAGATAATACCATACGGTTTCATACTCAATTAAGATTTATCTTTATAGACAGAGTGATGCGAACGTCTTCTCTTCGTGATTTCATAAACACTGAGAGGATTTCGTTGAAAATATGTTAGTGACAGATATTTGCTTTACGGCAATCAATCAATATTTGAACTTGGCATCTTTCCACTTGTGACCGTACAGACCGCAAAAATTCACATCGAGAACCAATAGAAACTGACTTGTTGAAATGGATGATGGGACATATACCTGGGAGACAGACATGAAGGATTGGTACTTGTGAAGTTTTATAGTGTGGATAAGAGATTCTTGATTCCAGTGCCCGTCGAAATAAGTTAATTATGAGGGAGTCGTTTAAACATGTCTTCACTTATGCACTCCCTTCTGTCTACTAACTTAACATACCAGTGATGAGGCATGTTTTCCAAGCTATTAGTAAGCTAAAAAAAAACTTTATGAAGTGAACACAAGCTATCTTAATATATATATATATATATATATATATATATATATATATATATATATATATATATATATATATATATATAGATAGATAGATAGAGATATATATATATAGATAGATAGAGGATTTGTCTATATTTCGGAGGTGAGGTACATTATTTATATCGTTCGGACTATCGTCCTCGTCTTTGTTGCCATATTTATCACAACGTTTCAGACGTTGTACGCTCAGTCTTTTCATGTGGTTGAAATGTCGAACTGAACCCTTTTTTTTCGCTCACTGGGGTAGACTGTTCTAGTTCTAATGGATGTTATTTATCAGTTATCTTCTGTTAATTCCCCTCTCCAAGTTCTCCACATCCTTAACCAGATATTGAACTCACACTCTTTGGGTCCTGTCACTGGATCTAACCAACGCCTTTATCCACTGTGCCATGTGTCTTCAGCAACCATTTTTACCAGTGCTCATATTTCATTTTTTTCTGTTAACATTGTATGTTTATTGCCAGAGCTGATATTGCAATTTTTGTTGATATTATTGCTTTTCTCTGGCACTCCTTATTACTGGTTCCCATATTGTATTCATTTCTATTCGTGGTCGGCTCAAGAGATTGTTGTGGCCTAGCATATGTGCTGATTCCTTAAGTTTACGAATTTTCCAATGATGTTCTTTGTTCAACCTGATCCCACAAAGGGCGGTGATCTCCCTTTGCTCTCCATATGTGGTCAGCAACGCCTGATTTTTCTACTTCCCCTCGTGTTACAGCTTTTTGGTGTTCTTGAAGCCTTACCTTATGTGGGCGGCCTGTCTCCCCTTTATATTTCTTTCCGCAGCTGCACGGGATAGCGTACACACAGTCTTTAATCATGTTCTCCTCTATGAGGCGGGGTCTTACTCGAGAGTGGTATGTGCGAAGTGTCGTCCAGCATTTGAAGGTTCTCCTGATGCTATATGGACCGCAGATCCTTTCTATTTTATCCGATAACCCCTTCACATAAGGCAGGTAGACTGTTTTACTCAAGCACACGCACGCATGCGCGCACACACACACACACACACACACACACACACACACACATATATATATATATATATATATACAGTAAAATGGAAAAATGTAATGTAAAATGTAGATCATTACATGACCCTATGTCCTTTGGGCATACATGAGAAACTACATATTACTAAGTTTATAAAAAATAAAAATTTGCTGAATCAAAGAAATGAAATATCTATTCTTTGCTGTCATTGTAAAAAAAATTACTTAAATAATATTTTAAAAAAATAAAATAAAAATAAAAAAATTAAGAAAATGGGAGCTGGTAATATACATACTCATAATTGGTATGAAAAATATTTTTTAAAAATTTATGTAATTCTATTACATTTACTTGATTTAAAAAGAAATATAGTCTATTTGTAATTAAGAGTAAAAATAATATTTTAAAATTGTAGTTAAATATAACGTATTCTAACCCAAACACCCCTTTTTAGAAAGAATCTTTAAGTATACAAGTATGAATTTAACGAAAAAAAATGCCGAAAAACTTTTCGTCGTTAATAAAAAAAAGACCCAGACGACATGCGTTTAACGGATGTCAGAATTCGTTGATAAATGCAGCCCCTACCCTCCTTTAGCGAAGGAACCGTATTTTAAATCAGTTAATTTATAATATTTATGCTCTGTAAATTTACATTGAGCACTGTTTTGTAAAAATTAAAAATATCAATAAAAACACTGGATTATATATCTTACTGTTCGTTCTTTTTATTATAATATTATTATAATACGTTTTATGTTTCGTGGATGCACGTTCTAGTGTAGACATCCTTGTTTTTAACTGAATTTAATATCGATTTAGTCAGGGATCGAAGTACTGTGCCTTGTATTCCTTTCATAATAGGGCAAAGGATCTTCAGGTCCGACGTGTTTTTACCATTAAGCTACAAGAAACTATTACAGAAAAGTGAGGTTCAGTTGTATTACTAAATAAATGTTGATCTCCCATTGGTACATTGATACATATTATTTTTGTACCAGAAACATAAACAAATAATTCTTAAGCAATTAATAATATGTTTTATATCTTACTTTATTTCCTATTGTTTTTAATATTATATTTCGTATCTACACGTGTTTCTCTCGCCATTCTGGGTTTCATTTTCTCTTGTTTTGTTTATTTATTTACTGTTTATGCTATAAAGGAAGATTTTCCTTAATAAGACTTTCAATTTCTAGGCCAGTAGATATTAACTTAATTATATGCGTGAATGGTCATTAATCTGATTACTGAAAGCGATCAGAAAAAAAAAACAGTTATTTTCAAATGCATGAAGGCATGCCCCTGCCGATGTCACTGGCTTCATGATACAACCCCCCCGCAAAAAAAAACAGGCAGATTCATTTCGTCCTTTATAACAGAAAATGATGATATAGCCAGAATATATTGCCTGGAAGGGTTGATGAAATAAGACGGAATTTTACTGCATGTCGAGGCACGGTAGCGTAATGCATAGCGGCTTGGATTGAGGAATCCAGTCGAATCCATTACATTCACTTACATGCTAATACCCTTGAGAAAGGTGGGATTACTCTTCTTCTCCCTCCAGCTATGGCTAAATAGCAGGACAGACTGGGTTCTTGGATGGCAACTGGTCTAGGTGAAGAACATTTCTGAATTCAAACCCTGAGTGGATCCCCTAAGGCAGATGGACGGCACTCTGTTCTACCTTCCGGCAACTCCTGCAGCCACGCTGGTACCAAACTATATTGGCTTATCCTCTCCTTTGAACTCTGCTAGCAAGGCCGAGATGGGGAACTAGACGTCTGGGCAGCCCTAGTTCTCCATATATCCCGCCCAGGGTCGTAGCGTCTCCAGACGGATGGATGCCGACTGCCTACAGATTAGTACACCTAACTTCGAACGCATATAAAGTCAGTGCTATTGAACAAATGGAGAAGCGAAGAATACCCTAACGAGAAGAGATCATTTGCAAATAATTGGATGTGAATTCGCGAGAGTTTGTTTTATTTATCACAACAGAACGTATAGTCTCGTTTGATCGAAACATGTCATACTCATATAGCTGGCTGAACGTCTACAATTGAAGATGTTCATCAGAGATTATCCTTTCACTGATAAAAAATCAAAGTTTATCTTTTACGAATTTTATCGGAAATTTTGAGATGAAGAATAAACATTAATATATACCTTGATATTCGGACCAAAACACTCGGAATAAAATGAATACGCATCAACATGCTAATTTTCTTTCTTCCTTTAATAAGGAGGTGTTAAACTGAAAACGTTTCAATCGTTATAGCATTCCTTCTTCAGATTCTGTCACCATACTCATATAGTTCCATCGCCTGTGTCGAGTCGCCTAGCATTAAGAAAGAAAAGTTACTCAAAAGATTCCAGTATCAGATTCAGGAAACATAGAGTCCGACAATCTGGGCACAGATATAAGTTTTAAAATTTTAAATATTTAAACACTTGATTGTCCAAGAGAAAAATGGTCTCGGGAATTTTGTTTAGAATATATCGGCTGCTTTGGCAGATGTTTGGTCAATCCCTATCTCATTGTTTTTTGTTTTTTTTTATTGAATACGTTTTCTAGATCAATATTTCTCAATGTCGGGCGCATGCCCCGCCGGTGGGGTGTAGCAATATTTTGGTGGGTTATGCGTAGGATGTGCACTCTTTGGCCTTCTTACATTCACTATGCCCATCGAGTAACATATTCAAAACAACTTTCTCTATTCATTATTTATCGCAGAAATTCCAACTGTCTTTTTCTGATTTTAAGTAAGCGATTCCTTTCTGGTTCTATTCTCCTTAAAAACTTCCTCGTTGCTCACATGTTCTGTTCTTGGGATTTTCACCATCCTTTTGTAGAGCTCTCATCTAAGTTGCTTCGTATGTTATTATACAACAGCTTAGCACTTTCTTTCTTTCTAATCAAATTTTCCTTTTTCCTAATATTTTGTTTAGTTTTGGAAAGGCACCTTTCGCTATTCCAGTGCGCCGTCAGATCTCACTGAAACATTTTGTTTCGTCTATTATAACACTTCCCAGATGTTTTATTTCTTTCATTTTAACGTTTCAAATTTGTAGTTAGCATCTTGGGTTGTTCCACTTGCTAATGACCATAGACTCTATCTTCTTACAATTGATAGATAGTCCTTTCTTCTCGCTTTTCTTTACTACCCTCTGTAGGAGTACCTACTGTTACCTTTTTGTGTCTGCCATCAATATGATATCATCTGCATCTCTTAAGCTGATTAGATCGTGCCTGCTAATAATAAATCCTAATAGAAATTTCAATTCTTTTAATATCACCTTAATGTACTGGTTAGTTAAATCCCGTGAGAAGGCATATCTTTTTCTTAAGCTCCTTCCTATTTATGTGTATTCGCTCAATGAATTTTCTATATGTATGCAGGCGGTGATTTTGTTTTAATCAAGTAAGGCGATAATGATATTAGTGCGGAAAGGGCTACTAGGCGTAAAAGGGAATGAAACAACTTTAGTGAGGAAAATGGAGAATAAAGGAAAGAGATTCAGGACGACAGAAGACGTCGATTGGCATTGCATTTACGTTTTTGAAGATTGTCGGTAATCGAACTGTTAACTTGTCATTAAAAATGTAACCTGTGAATATTTTTTAACATGCTTTTACCCTAAATTCTATTAAATTAACTAATATAATTGCATATAGCTGACCACTCATATTTGAGGATACCCGTCTACTATGGCGGCTAGCCAATCCCTATTGCAGATGCTTGCTCAGGCGCATTTGTTCAACACCCACGGAACCCACCTGTGGTTTATACTGCAACCATGCTGAGCAAACCTTAGTTACAGTTTCTGGGAAATAGCGTGTTATCTATCGTGATCAACAATTTGAACAAGGCCAGTACGCTTAAGCCCTCGGCCACGATGACTTGTGACTTCGTGCTAGCACAGCTATAGACGGTCCCAAACTTCATTCACAAGGCTTAGGTCAACCCATGGTATGGTTTTCAGACATTTTTCAAAGTTGCAGTACGGTGGGATTGACCTCTCCAGTCCGATAACATCTGGAAGTTTCCTCCTTGACAAATCGACGGTGTGATTTGAACCCGGTTCTCATGGTTAGAATGCGAACGTGCTCACCACTCGGCCACTAATATACTAAGAAAAGCGGTTGACTAAAAACGTATATTTAAAAAATAAATAAATAAATCGATCAGATAAATTCAGCGTTTATTAATTGAATTCAAATTTTCGGTAACAATTGAAGATGTTTAAAATTATGCGTTTTGCTTCAGATGTATTATGTTGTATCGATTTAAAATAAATTACAGTTCGTAAATTAATGTTCGTAACGCTTATTCTTTTAAAAACAGCCCCGGAGAACGCGTCTAATTGGGATGCTATCTTTTTTCACTGACGATTTTTATCAAAGAGATTACATAAGGGTGTTCTCAAATCATCCGAGTTTTGCTCATGGCTAATGTTGATTATCCTATGACAAATACCGGCTTTCAAGTGATGCCGCTGAAAGTAGAAAAAAATACGCATTTATATTAGAAAATAGAAATCAATATCGAATCTTTTCGGAATTGCAAAAAGAATTGAAAATTGCATCCCTCGAAATTAGAAGTTCAAGTATGAATGTTGTTAATGTCAATTTATGAATTTTACTGAAGATCTCATTGTTTTTATTCAATTGATGAAATTATGATTGTTCATCCACCTAAATGTTATTTTAGTTCATTTAGCAGAACACTTGTGATGAATTTAATTTAAGGCCGTAATTGGTCTAAATTTTAAACAAAGTCCTGTGTCATATGTTGATCTAGAATTTCTCAAAACTGTCTTTTAATATCTACTCTCTGGCTAGTATTGTTGTAGTTAAGCACTGTAAGAAAGCATAATAAATTAGGAACTCATAAATGGAAGATGATTATGGGCGTATTTATACGAATATCCCTATTTGCATTACTTGCTGTCGACATATCTATCTTCTTCTTCTTCTTCTTTGTGTCGTGTTCCTTCGTGTTAGGAGTGATCATGCCTCTCCACAATTTCCTGTCCTTTGTCGCTCCTAGCATATGTCTTTTTCGTATGTCACCTAATCTTTGTTCTTCCAGCCTTAGGTAGGTTATGTAATCCTTTAATATGTCACTCTTTTCATCAATATGCCTTGTGAGTGTCAAATTTTCCAAGCCATCTTTCCTCATTATGTGCCCTCGAAATTTTAGCTATCTCTTTTTAATGCTAAGTATAAGTATCTTTTTTTGTTTCAATTTTCTCCAAAATTTCATCATTGTTCACATAGTATTCTCAGCATCCTCCTGTAGAATTACATATCCACTGTCCCTTGTCTCTTCATCGTGTATGATCAGACTGTCCAGATTTCACTGCCTTATAGGTGGACTGATATTAAATAATATTACATAACTGTTCAGTACCCTTTTCTTTGTTTTTAAGAAAACTCTTAATTATTCTCTTTGCTTCAAACAAAATTTTAATGTTTCTTAATACCTTGCTTAGCTTTTGGAAAGCATCTTTTAGAATTCCACCTCAGATTTCCCTGCCCCATATTTCGTCCTCCGTTAAGACATATCCTAAGTATTTAAATTTTTGCATTTGCTTGACTTTGATAACTTTAATTTGTAATTAGCACCTTGAGCTGTTCCTCTCACTGACAACCCTACGTTCTTACTATTGATCTTTAGTCCTTTTTTTCATTCTTTTCTTGCTGTTCCAGTATACTTTTTTTATATATCATTCCATAATGTTTGTGCTATAAACCGCTCTTTACACATTGTTTGTGTTTTAATCTAACTATCGCTTTCTGCTATTTACAAACAATCGTCGACATCTCGCTGCGTACAATACGATCTGTTTGGGGGTGTATTTTTATTATATTGTTAGTATTGGATGTTGTTTATCTTAGTCTATCTTGTAGAGTATCCGATCTAAACTAAAATGGTGATACCTATGACAAATCATCGTCAGCGTATTTATAATTATTTATTTCCAGTAAAAAGGTAATTATAAATACTCTGACGACGATAATAACTTATTATTCTCAAAATGGTCCAGCACAGCCAGGCAACAATGAAGCAGTGAAACTGTTAATATTTACTAACTTTTTACTTGTACTGCACAAAGCGAGATGAAATCTGGCAAAAGGATACGTAATTTGTGTTGAGTCAGTTTTTAAGTTGATATGACATTGGCTGAACTACTGGTGTTAGATGGAAATATACAACCCTTGCATCCAGGTTGCAGTTCTAATGACCCATTTGTGAAGCAGTCCACCAGAAATATACTTATATCACACACACACACACACACACACACACACACACACACACACACACACACACACAGAGTGTAGACTATGATTTCTTACTCTAGGTCATAACTAACCTAGGAGAAGGAAATTTAATTCAATCCTCAGCAGATTTTCGACCATATCCAAACATAAAATTGTCAATGAACGTAAATGCAGATAGTCTTGAGAGGAGTCCTTCAGTCGGTAGCCTGTCGACCTTGATATTCTTCCTGGAACCAAATCTGCATTCCCTTGGGTGTCGTCGGTTTGACAGAAATGTGAGCCAATTTTAAGAGGTCAAAGTCACTGCAATATCACTCGGGTAATCCTGATCGACCAGGACCATTATGTCATGAGATTGTGGATGCCTGCGAATCACAATTATCCTAGTATAGCAAGTGTTTGGTATGCCCATAGAATTTTCATATTCAAAGTAAATACTATATTAAAAGTATATTATTACAGTTGAAATATCTGGGAAGTCTTTCAACAGGGGACAGAAAATGTGGCACCGAAATCCAAAGGAGAATTTTAATAGTAAACGATACCTTACAAAAAACTAAATGGGATATTAAGAAACAATATGTCGTTAGAAAAAACGGCCAGACTGTTAAACTGTAATATAATATCGATCCTATTAGATGACATTGAATACAGTTAACAGGTTCTACAGAATTATACTAAGAATAGCATAGACTGAACAGATAAGTGACGATTCGGTTCTCAGGAAAATTAAATAAAAGTGGTACTTATACTTAGAATCAGAAAGATATTCTTGAAATTTCTAAGTTTGTTGTGGAGATAGATAGAGATTTCTAGAAGAGGATATGGACTCTTCCAAATACATCAATACGGACACCGGGAATCGTCAGTAGAAGTTGTAGACAAGGAGAGAGACATCTAGCTTTTCTGCTTACTACCTATTCCAGCAAGATTATGTCGGCTCTAAGTGACCTACTATTTCTTGACTGTTTTATCTTTATTCAATGCAATGAAGATATAACAGCGGCGACGAGAATTCGAATTTACTCGACAATATATTTTGTTCCCTCTCGCTTGGCATAAATATCTAGCGAAATTCGAAATTCACGGGAAAACATTTTGGTCGAGTTCATGTATATTCATAGCAGAGGTCAAGTTTTATGATATGCGGCTATTAGAAAAAAAAAAAAAAAATTTTCTTCCTAGTCTACGATTACTAGTACAAACTGAATACTGGTACGAACTTGAAGATATTTATTCAGCAACAGATGCAACGGGAGCGGATTGAATATCAAGAACAGATAAAAACAATCCTGGAAAAGCAAGGAACAAACAATGCGTCAATTTCATTTTCAGTCGCTAACTCAATTAGTGAAATTCATTACGTCCCAGAAGAAAACATTACATTCCTCTTGTACTTCAGAAGGTACAAGGCCATTTTCAGAGATGAACGATAGTTGGATGAAAAGAAGGTGCGTCTTCTGTTACGAAAATTGTGCCCCGCTGAACATGAAAAAATATCTGAATTTCATTTTGCCAAATACACCAGGAAAAGTAGCATTTAACAAAACAGTGTTGATATTATCGACAATCTTTGGTGTAAAAACTTCACAGTTTGATACACGTTGGCAATGCAAAAACCATACTAAGGACGAAAATAAAGATTCTGTCACATAGGCCAGTAAAGCCAGTCGTGGGTGTGAAGAGTTTAAACTAGACAAATTATCCCAGACAGATTTAAATGTCTATTTTTTTGGTGTGAGATCAAGCAACGATGCGGAAAATACGCTCTCGAATATTTCCAAATCGTGAACAGGATTCAAAGTTAACAATACAGACTCTCAATTTAAGACACGATACAGCGAAATTCGAACAAAATGGCACAACAGAAGTACAAAGGATAGGGAAATTGGTGGGCGGAATGTGAAAAAGCTTTTGAAGGAATTAAAAAATTACTAAATTCAGACTTATCGCTGACATATTATGGCCCGCATCGACAGATAATTGTAGCGTCGGACGCGAGCGAATACGGCATAGGAGCGGTAATAGGCCATGAATTCGAAAACGGTCTAATGGAAGCAGTCGCCTACGCTTCAAGAAGTTTGACAAATACGGAAAAATGCTAGTAAAATTGAAAAGGATTTCTGGTTATAATTTTCACAGGATAATATTAGGAAGAAAATTCATTCTGCAAACTGATCATCGTCAATTATTAAGTCTATTCGGTTCTAAGAAAGCGATTCCCATACAACCTGCAAGAAAACTACAGCTTTGGGCTACGATTTTATAGAACAATGATTTCGAAATGGAATTTCTATCGTCAAAAAAGTTGCGAAACTCAGATGGCTTGTCGAGATCAAAATAAGATTTTGAAGAATTGTTGGCCACGATAGATGATATCAAAATTCATTCTAAAAAGGATACGTTTATTCCCAAAACTATGAATGACGTTAAGTCGAAATGGAGTGAAACAAAATTAAACCTACTAAAAATAATACAGCATTTTCTATTCACGATGGATTAATTTCTGTACGCGGACAGATTTGTAATTCTGTTATCACTATAAAAAAAGGATTTTAAACAATTCCAACGCATCCTGGAATAGTAAGGATCAAGTCCTTGATGAGACTCTACGTTTATCGGCCAAAGTTGGACAAAGATATCCAAAATACTGTGAGAAAATGTAATAGTTGTAATTCAGCAGCAAAATCACCACCTATAAATTACCAAGCATGGCCGAGCATTAATAAAATGTTGGCAAGACTATATATAGAATTTGCTGGATCACTAAATGATTCCTATTATTTAATTATAGACGATAGTTTCACAAAATGGTCCGAGATATTTAAGTCTAAACGAAATACTACCGCAATATCGATTAAATTCTTGCGCGAATATTTCGCAAATTTTGGAGTACCTGAGATTGCTAAATCTGATAATGGAACTCAATTTACTTTTAGTGTGTTTAAAAATCTCTCCAAAAGCTACGCGATGAACATTTGACAACACCGATTTATCATCCGAGGTCGAATTGTCAAGCGCAACGGTTTGTAGACACTTTCAAAAGAGCATTAAGAAAAGATAAAGGCTTCAAAGCTTATGAAACATTAGAATAATTTTGGAGTTTATATCGAATGACGTCAAAAGTAAACCTCACCGCGAAAATGTCAGCTGCAGAATACATGTTTGCTAGGATAGTTAGATCCGTTTTTAACAAATTACTGCCAGGGAATAAGAAGAAAGTTCGACAATTTCAACCTTCCAGATCAGTTCAAATAGGGGGTAAGGTTTTCTTTAAATGCTTTAAGGGTAGAAAATAAAATCTGCAGCAAAAATATTCACCGCTTTCATCGTATCATGTAGATTATCGAAGGTTGGCGATTTCGTCATAAGAGACATATTAACCAATTGAAGTCTTGATATGCACAATATAAGCAACCAGTAAAATGTAATTTACAGATGGAATCTTTTGAAATACCTATTCCTAAATACGATATGTCAGAGTAAACGAAAACGTAATTCGATTAAAGCCGTGGTAGAGGACCCATGTCGAAAAAAGTATCGACTGAAGGAAGTGCATATCTAAAAAGGGGTATGTTGTGGAGATGAACACACCTCGCCCAGAAGAAGATTTGGACTCGTCCAAATACATAAATATGGACGCCGAGAATCGTTAGAAGGAGTAAACAAGTAGAGGGTTAAACATTTAGCTTATCTGTTTACTACCTATTTCAGCAAGACTTCGTCGACTCCAAGCGAAATACTACTTTTTGAGTGTGTTGTCTTCACTCGCTGCAATGAAAACATAATAAAGATATATAATGAAGATTATCGGCTTGGAAAATTTGACACTCAAAGGACATATTCAAGGGATGAGGCAAAGTAAACTACCTGGGAAGTTTGTACAAAAAAGATGGCAGTAGAGAGACAGAAAAGGGATGGTGAAAAGACAAAACTTACTAAGAGGTATTGTCGGGGTTAGCTCCTCCTTAATACCCTAATTGTTCACTAGGGGTCGCTCTCCCTACACTATAAATACTGGGCGACTTCTTGCCTCGTTCTCTTTTCTACTTTGCATTTCAGCGGACACATTTAAAAATGTAATCTCTCGTAGAAATCTGCGTTTTCGCCCACTTATGGGAAAACGACATTAGACACTCATACACGTACGTGCGAATTCTTTACGTTCACACACAAACACAAATGTTGATGTCTTTGTCACTTGTAAAAGTGTTGGATAATACATATATTTGTTGATATATATATATATATATATATATATATAGAGAGAGAGAGAGAGAGAGTCGACTCTCCTGTCGAATTCGACGTATGAGGGTCAAGCAGATCAGTTCCCAGGAAACCGACAGCCCGGCAACAGCACATGAGATTTGATTATAGGGGTGAAGGTTTCGTGCAGGACCATCCACACTTTTTGAAGGGCCTAATACAGAGACCTGGTGCACGATGTGCCACAAGGTCCCCAAACGACCCTCCACAGGTTTTGAATTCAGAGTTGTCCTTTCAAGGCTATAGAACCCAGTCTGTCCTGCTATTTACCCATAGATGGAGGTAGGAGAAGAGGATTCACATCTTTTCCAAGAGTATTAGCACGTAAGTGAATGTAATTGATTCGACTGGAATTCGAAATCCGCTCTGCGATCCCTCAATCCAAGCCGTTATCCATTACTCCACCGTGCCATATATATCGGTCTTGTTTGTCTTCTTTACGTCTTCGGTTGGACACAACTTGAGTCCGCCATTTTTCTTGTTGTTGGACCTTCTAGCAGGAAATAAACAGTACGTGTTCCTAATTCAACAACTCGTGAATACCCCCGGTCGTCCATAGTACATAGGAGAGGAAGTTGTGAAGAGCCATGATTTTACAATGTCCGGAAGGACACGGTACATGGATATAGTTATAATACATTTATTTTCAGGGAAAATAGGATATCATTTAAAGAACAAAGTTCTTTTAAATAAAAAGAAAAATAAATAACTAAATATAAAATGCTTTATTTTTGGAGATGTTCCAAATACTTGTACATTTCGTTTTTATGTTCACCTGGTCTTTCATTATAGGAGGCATCTGTAGTCACTTATCATGTCTGAGTTGAACCGATCTTCATACCTTGATTCCATTGCAAATATATCTCGATAGAACATCTCGCCAGTCTCATCGCTTACGGCACTGAGACCCATTAGAAAGGAACCGGGATGCAAATACGAGAAGTGCATTTTAAAAACATCCGCTTTACGCATTCTTTGAAGCATATCTATTAAACCAGCTTCGTTTTCAGCTCTCTAACATCAAAGGAAGTTATTTACAACTAAAACTAAATAATCGTATGCTGCCAGCGCTTCGTAATATTATGGGTATAATATTTATTTTAAGCATAAATATACTATGTAGCTAAACAGATTCTGAATCAACGTAGGCGATATAGTTTAGTAAAGAACCAATTTTCTGACCAGAATAAGTTTTCTACCTAGAAAAGGTTTCTTTTGTTGCCTTGAACAATCAATATAAGACAAAAATCTACTCAGGCGCATTTACATAACGCAGGTTTCTAACGATCTCCAAAAATTTTGATTACTGATTCGAAATTTTAATCACAGTGTGTTAGAGTAAATAAAACATTCTGATTCCGAATCAGTAATCAAAATTAGTAAATACACCAGTAGCAAAATTTTCCAGTAATAAACACATGTGAAAGCCTTATGCCAGACGACGCCATGTCGAGCAAATAGCTATCGACATAACGGTTGAAAGAGAGATTTAAAACATATTTGAATTAACGGAAAGAACAAAAGCAGAGATCAATACAATAAGTATACGTCAGCCTAATAAAGATCGAATGATTGTTTTATTGATGCCTACATAAATCGATGGATGAATAGAAACATTTTGAAGGAAAAAAACAGAAAAACTGCTAGAATTCAACATATGAAATAACGAATCATTTCATTGGCTGCAAAGAATCGCCTTTTATACTTCAAGGTGAAAACAGTTCCCGTGCCTTCATTAAAGTACAGTACTAGAATTTAAAAAAAATTAAATAATCAGCGAATTCAAAAGATAAATCGTTAAAGTTTTATTCAAGTTTAGATGTAAAAGTTTTTTTTATTCGTTTTTTTTTTCCGTGGATTCCAGCATCAATTCTAATTTTTCATCGACCGGAATTCACATTCAATGAGAGCGGGCGACCGATAGGAAATATTGATTTGAAAAGTCGAATCAACTGCATAGGGTCGACAACTAATTTAAAGGTAATGCCATATGCCTTTCAACGCGATTAGTCCTCTTTTATACAATTTAAATATCCAAATCTTCCCTCTTCAGTAAATTTTTCGATACGTAAACATATGAACTCTTATTATCATGGGACTAAATTAAAAAGTTTTTACGACAAATAGTATCAATATGACTAAACGTCTTATCTGAGAACCTGCAAAAAAGAAACTTAATTTAGTGTTTTGTTAGGTATTAAACATTTTGTTGGAAGAATAATTCTGCTGTTACACGATTTGGACAATATTGCTAGTATGCCAATTATATTAGTTTTGAAACAAGTTCTTGTAGTATTTTTCATAAGATCACTGTGATTTTGCTTTTCCAAGACATACGGTAAAATTGCTATTAAATTTTATGTTGATTTTTTTTTTTTTTGGTATAATGCATAATATCAGAATAGGTAAATTATTATATCATTTTTTAAAAAGATTTTACTCAAAGCAAGGCAATAAAGCCCCCAAGACACAGAAGTTAGTGGGCGTTAGAGGAGAATATGAAAAGAAAAAAAAACATTATTAAGAACACTAAAAGAACAGGAATTAGAAAGACAGAGGATAACGATTGGCATTCCATTTAAATTTTGAAAGATCAAAGTTAACTGGGAAGCAAGAATCCAGAATAAAATTCCAAAGCCTGACAGAAGAAACTGTTAGCATAAAACTTACGGTTAAACCTAGCCATTTTTACTGTAAAATGATGAGACTTTTCCGCCAATGTCGTACTGGGCTTAAATTCATACAGTTTAGATACCATAGAGGAACGTTCATCAGAATAATTACGATGAAATTATTTATAGATAAGTCACAGGGATAAAACTTGACGGCGATGGGGAAGTGACTGAAGATGAGATGTCATATCAGGACGTAATATAATTGCAAATTCTTCTGTGGGATTTATCGAAGTATTTTACCTTGTTAAATGAGTTTAGATCAGACCTCTACCAAAAAGGTCTCTTCAGCAACGGAATCGGCAAGAGATATAGGTTTTCTATTTTACCGATAATGAGGGGGGAAAATATATCCATTACTACTAAAGAAGTATTTGTTTGTTTTCTATCTTCAAATGCGACACAATTTTCTGTTCAACTTAATATTTTTATTAAGATCATTCTATCTAGTTCATGAACAACTTGGATGAGGCTTATACTTATTCAAACTTCTCTTCTAAGACGTCGGATATCCATAATTTAAGAATATTTTCGATACATAATGTATCTTTGATCCTAATCGAAATGAATGCGAAAATTACCAAATATATGTAATAGATTAATCGATTATCAATTGTAAAATATTGCCGAAAGACACTGGAAAAGTCATTGACCAAAACTTAGAAAATATCGATCATTGCAACGTTCTGCAACTTATTTGCATTCTTCTGTATTTATTCTTAGATTCTTGCTAAACCAAGCTCAACTAATGGATACACATTGAGCATCGAACCTTTGTTGATATGGGAGATTAAACTTCTAAGCATCGATCTATGGCATCTTGTATTTGTAATAACTAGTGATTAAAGTTAGTCTAGTAAAAGATAGATTTGCAATAATTGGATCCCTTTTTCATCTATAGCTTAAAGGTGAAAATCTGTTAAAGAAAGCTTTATAACGGTTCATCTGGATTTTATTTAGTATTATTCTCAATTCTACATCCATTACCCCACTAACTAAACGTTTTCAGTCTTTCACTACTCTATCGGTATTACTAAGGCAGATGTTCAGACGAGTTACGATCCTTAGTTCAACCAGTTCAGACACCCACAACTAGGACCCACCATTTTATGGTCACTCTGGCAAATCATCCCCATTCCTTTCGTGTTCCTCTGACAAGGAGCAAGTTCCACTCAGTCAACTTCTTCTATAGAACTGTTACTTTGTTGAAAAAAGTCTCGAGACGATGCTTCCCTAACAACTATAATCTTCCTCTCTTCAAGTCCATCTGATATCTATCCCCCACGTCCTCGTATGCAATTCTTACTTAGTCCTCTCCCTCCCTTACAATAATCTCAGTAAGACTCTACCTTGAGTGGCTCTTGGCTTTGTATTGGCTGAAGTAACAATAAAAAAGGATTAGTTGTGTCAGAATAAATTTAGCTAATAAATACGCGTTGACGGCAAGAAAAAGCCAGGTTTACTATTTGGACTCTTAAGAGAACTTTGTCATAGCGGTTTCGAGTTCAAGGCAGGCTGCAAATCAGAGAGTTCCTATGACTGCTTATTTCTGGGCATGCCTGTCTTCTCAGAGCCATTTAAGTTTTTTCAACACCCAAATGTGGTTTACACCGCAACTATGTTGTGTAAACATTAGTTCAAATATGGGCCCCGTGACATATAGTTTTGAATTATGAGATGTCCTAATAATATATTGATTGCAAACCACAGCTAAAACGTTATGTCTGCCTTGTCATTCAAACTGTAGCAAGGTGGGAAGAAGAGATATATTTATACGTAAGTTGGTGTAATGATCTCAGCCGGAATTCGATCCCAGTTCTCATTCCGTGCTTTGTAGCCTTACACCACCTGCACATCCGAGATAGCCTTGCAGACGTTTTTTTTTTTTTTTTCAGCTTAACTCTAATCTTAGGTAACATAACAGTTTGTTATCTAATGATGGTCGAATTTTTTACACTCGTAAATTGCTCTGTAAAAAAAAAAGCTTGCTAACAAACTTGAGTTGTAAATTCATTTTTATAACTTGTTTTAATTAAGTTGTTTTTTTTTACGGTTTTATCACCCCTTTGCAGGTTGTTTAAAGCCAAAAAAATAATTTTAGACTCGAAGTGATTTTTTGGAGATAATAATGGTTAAGTGATATGTTTTACTATTTAACCCATATCTGGGGAAAGAAGAAGTGAATTCCTACTTTTTCCAAAGGTATTTGTGCGTAATGAATATAACGAAGCCAACGGTAATTGGATATCGGCTCTCCGATTAACAATTACGAGCTATTATCCACCCGTACATCCAACAGCTGGTATTTTTAAGCAGTCCCCCATCAAGGTATTGACGTAACTTAATTTTCATATTCGTACGGGTACCATTGTTTCATTATAATACGGCCGTAAGCCTTAGCAACGAAGAGGAAACGGGTCCATTGCAAAATAATAATCGTTTGGTAGATTTTGTCAACTATGAGTCATCTCACCGTAGCCATTTCATTTGCGTTTTTGTAAAATACTTTATATCATTGTAAACAATTATTTTGGAAAACATATTTGAATATAGTTACTGCTTTCATTCCAACCAAATTTTTTTTATTTGAGATTCGTTAGAAATTCAAAGTGTAAATGCTGGCAGAGTGTAATGAAGGAAAGTTAGCAAAAAGAACTAAACATCAATTGTCAGAAGATAGAATATATGGTTGTCAAGAAAACGAACATCCCGACATACGAACTACGAAATGGAAACACCAATATCAAAAGCGAGTACAAAAATTTTAATATCTAGGAAGTGTCTTAACAGAGGTCGGAAATTGCTGCTATAAAATCAGAAGACGCATTGAAATACCGAAAGTTGCCTTCCAAAAGCTAAGCCAAGTATTAAGAAACATGAAAATCTCGTTACAAAGAAAAGTGAACTAAAATGTTATGTGATATCGGGCTTCCTATTTTGGCAGTGAATGCTGAACAATCTCTTTACATATGATGAAGAAACCAGACGCAACACAAATAATGTTCTACAGAAGGATGCTGAGAATTCCACGGAGTGAACATCTGAGTAATGAGGAAGTTTTCAGGAAATTAGAACATAATGAGAAAACAGGACTAGGATAATTTGACATTAAAATGACATATTGAAGACGGGAATTAACAAAGGCTCCAGCTGGTAACCGACCTGTGTAAGCTTGTTTAACTGGTTGGAAGAACAGGTATTAGAAGAGATATCAAGAGGACAAAAATTTATAAGAGCTACAAAGGAAATAATTTTGTAGAGATTTAAGGTCACCCACGTCCTGAAGGGACACTGTACATAGAAGAAGAAGAAGTAGTAGAAGAAGACTGACTTGACATTATAAATGTGAAATTTCGATAGCAGTAGCAATACTCATGTGAATGGCTAAGTGCTTGTGAATAGCTAAGTTTAAAGACAGTACAAAAAAGACCAACCCTCCACATTCCTATTTTGATCTTTTCTGCATGTTTACAAAACTAAATATTATACTGGGGAACAATTTTGAACATATTTTCTGTTCAGTTTGTTTTTTCACTTCATTTAGACTAAAATTGACATGGTGATTTCAAAACTACATTCAGTTTTTTCTATGACGTCAAGTTTTTTTTTTCTTCCCTACAGCCTCTTCCCGGAATAAACACAATTGTAGTGATCTACGCTTCTTTTATCAGAGGCAGTCAAAGTGTTAAGAAAAGTAATTAATAATATTTATTTTTTTTGTTCAATAATTAATAATATTATTTTATTAATGTTGAATGTAACGTCATATGTAGGTTATCGGTTAGGCGGGGAGGGTGAAACCTAGATACCTGTTCAGTTAAAAGTGAGACAATGCGGTGTGAGGTAAATGTGTGCTTTATTATTTTCCATCATATGTAAATTTTAAACCATACAATAAAATGAACACAAATATAGTTATTTTCCAAGCGTAGCTTAGATGTGGCACAAGGGCGAAAGTATGGGGAACCCAGTGAGGATCGAACTCAGTTTTCAGTCGTAACTGATCTAGCGCGACAAGCTTGCTAACCATTACACCACGCCGAGGTGCCCTAATGATCACAAATATACTAGATACGCTAGTTTATGTCGCTTTATACAAAGTGAGGGTATCCTGTAGCATGCAAACCTTACGTGATACAGAAAAACTAGGACCATGTTTGGATTCAAAAGCCAAAAGTTAGTCAAAATCCAGTGTCAAACCTAAAGCCGACCAAAATTGTATTCACCTGTATTATCGCTCCTTTGTTTTGGCAAACTAAACAACTTCAATATCAGTCTTGACTTAGCTGTCTAAATTTCTGGGATGAGGAGTTTTTTAACATTATTTTTATCCTGGCCATTGTTCTCATTTTTGTGGTAAACAACAACAAAGATGAGGATAATATAAATGATGTGAATCACCCGAATAATGTAGGAATAGGAACATCTACTATGGTCATATTTGAATTGTAATCTTTTTCCTCTTTTGAGAAACTCTTTTCAATTCAGATTACATGAATCAGGTTAACTTTACGGTTTCATAATATTAAATTTTCAGTTGAATATACGTATACATTAATGTATTTGTTGCAAACATGATACCAAGTTAGAATCGGAAAGTGCGTGTCGAAAACGTTCTCCCCTCCCCTCAGTTTAAAGAAATAAAGCAACCATTCTTAGCCAGAAAATCAATTAAGGTATTAATTAATCACAGTTTTTTCCTGTTTCTTCGATCACAGGATTCGATTAAAAGTAGAACTGATTAATGGTATTTTGCTGTTTTTGTCTGTTACTGTGGTGAAGCAACTCTGTAGGCAAAGCAAACGTTATCTCACATAATGATTAAAACGGAGGAAAAAAACATTCAATTTATTAGGCATCCATTTCCGTGTTTGGGTGTGTTTTGAAAGTTCTTTTTTGCTACTTCGAACAGCACGGCATAACAATTTTGTCATTGCTAATCAGTCAGCATTCAAGACTTAGTTAGAATATCGATTTACTAAATCAATGCATATAGTCTTCGAAAGTAACCAACTTCGGGAAAAATTCAATAATAATTAATGTCTTTTGTTAATAATTATTTTTGCATTTATTTTTCTTTAGTATATATATTTATTCAACTTGACTTATTATGTATTCGACTTGCTGTAGGTTTAGTTTATACCTACTCTCATTGTACAAGTTTCACCCGTTTTATATTTTTTTATTAATTTTGCATTAATTTTTCTATTCTTGGTAATTTCACTAAATATAGGTCATAGCTTAACTGGAGATATTAGTTGTAGATGTAAAATAAATTTCTTGTCTTTCGTAGAGCTATAACAGTCATACAACCCTTATGAAGCATGAAATGTTTCGATCATCTTGCTACTCTATCACATTTTTCATAACAGATGTCCAGATATTCACATCTAGAATCCATCATGCCACGTACACAGAGTAAACGCATCCTCATTACTTTCGAATTTCATTGGTAAGGACGAAACTCCGCCATAACTGTTTATTCCCCAGAACTTACTTCAGAGAACTGCCTCCAGAAAGGATGCTTCCTTGATCACAATGACCTTAACCTTTCTTCAATTGTTGGGCCAACCGTTATCTATCATACATATCCTCATAATATGCACTTCTCATTCCTCCTTTGATACGCTCTAAGATGTATCTTATTCCGTAACCCTCTACATTGAGTGGCTCTTGCCCTTTATATTGGGTAAGTAATTGTACAAAAAAAGTAATGTTCAGTGGCTGAAACGTAAACTCTGGAAATATCAGAAACATTTGAATATTTAAATCTCTATACGCAGTTTTTTATTGTTGTTGTTTTTTTTTACTTTTAACTGAATGTATGGATTGTTTTATATATGCATTTAAAGTTATACGAATGTCTTGTCTACTAAACATGTTCAGTAAAAAGTAAAAATAAAATCATCATTAATAATGGCTAAAAGAATAGCCGAAAGCGCTCTGTCATACCGGTCATTCGGATAATTTCTTGATAATTTATGTCCAGAGAAGAAAATAATTATAAGAACACAAGAAAAATAAAAACTTGACCACAGTAATTTTCAGTTATTTTTAACGAAACTCGTATAAAAAAGGAATTGCTGCCCAAATACACAATTTTTATATATATATATATATATATATATATATATATATATATATATATAGATATATATAGAAATCAATCCTTGTGCCTTCTTGAACCCTCTGCCATAAAGTATGCAGTCAGCTTCGGGATTAACAAAAATTAATATGAAAATTCGCATTGATGCCGTTCCTGTTGGGTTTGGGGGTCGCAATTTCAGATGCAACATTTGCGCAAAAGCTTGTAAAAGTAAGGCTGGTTTAAAAAGTCATCCATGCTCTAATGATCGGTGAGTCTGAAAGTTATAAAAGAAAACCGAAGAAATTTGTTGGAGAGATGATTTTCTTCTGTCAAGAATGATAATCACAATATATATATATATATATATATATATATATATATATATATATATTTTTATAAATATATATATATATATAATAAGGAGGTTTTTTCCAATATATATATATATATATATATATATATATATATATATATATATATATATATATATATATATGTGTGTGTGTGCGTAACGCTCGATCTCGCGTATCACGTGATCTGCAAATTTTCACTTATAGAACAAAGATTTTATCATGTATCTCGTGTATCATGCGAGTTCCTTTTTTGAGAGGCCAAATTCCAATAGACTAACCTCTTTTCCTCTATCTCTTTATCCCAACTTCTGGTTAAATAAGATAAAAGTAAAAAAGAATGATAAAAGTATCCTTAGTAACGCTGTACACGTTGCGTAACGCATAGAGCCATTGACAACCGAACAAGAAGCAGCTTAACATCTTATAATTTTAAATAATGGAAAAGATGCATATTCGCAATGATTGTATTTTACAATACGATATTAATATGGGAATATTACATGTATTATTATTGAATACAATTAAGTAAAACATCAGTATTATCAAAATGATGTTTATGTTCAATATAACTGTACTTTTTGACTACAGTAAATGGATATATAGTTAGTTCAACGGCGTAGCCAGGGCCACTAGTACATATAACCAAACTATATATCCATTTACGGTAGTCAAAAAAGTACAACTCAAAAATATACATATATATATATATATATATATATATATATATATATATATATATATAAACAAACACACGTATATATATACATCTGCACATATATGTACATACATATTTGTAAGTATATATATATATATATATATATAAATACATAAATGTATACACACATACATACAGATATATATATATATATATATATTGTATTCGATGTATGAGGGTCAAGCTGCTCAGTTCCTAGGAACCGTCAGCCCAGACACCAGCACATGTGATTTGATTATAGTGGTGAAGGCTTTTGTGCAGAACAAACCACAGTTTTTGAAGGGCCGAATAGAGACCCCCCGCCAGTTTTGAATTCAAAGTTGTCCTTCTCTTAGACTAGTTGCCATCCAAGGCTATAGAACTCGGTCTGTCCTGCTATTTACTCATAGCTGGAGGGAGAAGAAAAGCATTAATAACTTTCCCAAGAGTATTAGCACTTAACAATTCGAACTCGGCTCTCCAATTCCTCAACCCGAGCCGCTAAGCACTACTCCACCAGACTCCTCCTCATACATACATACATACATACATACATACATACATACATACATACATACATACATACATACATACATACATACAATGTGAGTTTGAACTACACACAAATACATTCTGACTAACAAGTTCGTATAATTCGTATGCAAGTTATGTATATTTATATATATATATATATGTCAGCGCTAACTCATACATATATATATATATATGTGTGTGTGTTTGTGAGTGTGTGTGTGTGTGTGTGTGTGTGTGGCGTGAGTGTACAGAAAATTTAAATAAAAATGTAGCATATGAAAAATCATGTACATTAAAACAAACGATTCAAAAACACAGAAGCACAAACTAGCATTTTCACTTAGTACACAAATGATCGATTCTTTTCGCCATTACACTCACAAAGAAAAGAAGCTTCCCCGCGTACAACTGTCACGCACGTACACGACTTAGTAGGAATATTAATGTTAAACATTTAAAAGCAAATTAAATAGAATTTTAATTCTAATTGGCGGTTATTCAGTCAGCAGTTTCTCTTGCGTTCCATAGCCAAGTTTTGAGCACGCAATCGGCCTTGAGCTCTTCGCAACCCAACCACATCTCTACCCGAACAATTACTTTTCTTTAGAGGATTTCTAGTTATTGTTTTATTTGAGACATTCACTTCGCATTTTTTTAGAAATGGTAGTTCTAATCCTTTAAATCCCTTCAAGTAAAATTGCTTATGATTTTCATGTGTGTTCCATTCAAACAAGAAAACCGAACGTATTAAATGAACAAACAAAACATAACTGCACGTCGAAAATTCGTTCCACTCAAAGTCTTCAGTTTTTCAGTGACAGTTTAATGCATTTTCCTTACACACAATTCTCGCCCGCATGCCTTTATCGTGAGACAATGTCAAGATGTCCGGTTATTGCTTAAATATGCTTAAAAAAGATTGAGTTCGCCAAAAGTTTCGCTTTACTTATTAAATAGATATAAGATATGGTATTTGTGGTAATAGAATAAGCACATACCATCTCACCCCTCGCTTGTAACCACGCATTGCAATAAATATAACGTTTTCAGCGGTAAAGTTGAATTAAGTCTTATAAAAATTCATAAGCTTCTACTTGGTATTGTGACTATATTACAATATTGCCGAAATAAATTTTATTGAAACTCATAGTTATTGATCTATTCTATAGTTTTATATCGTATTCTTCCATTCAAAACCTTTCTTTATCTTTCTGTATAACTAACTGTTCTGGGTAATTTTTTTCTACAGTCTTCCAGAAATTATTTTAACTAAATTTTTTTCATACCATTATTCACCAAATACAATGTCCACTCACGTACGATCACCTAAAACAAGCAACGTAGTTTCTGGTCAGTACCTAACTAGCTGACCGCTAGGGAATATGCCGCGCAGTGAAGATGGATGTGCGGGTGGTGTAAAAATAATGGCTCGGAATTTTTAATCGACAGCCGAATTCTGTGTTGTTTAGATGAAAGCACTTTTGTTTTGGAGGGATTAAAATTTACAACTCATATCTTTCTCCAGTTAACCAATGATTGGCGTCTCTTCGAGAGCAGTTTACTTTGTGAATCTGTCGGTTTTACTCCTGAGACAGAAGTAAACAGCTGTATCAACTGCATAGATACTTAATTGGGGACTGGTGACATCGGAAAGGTCGGTTATGAAGTTCAGAAACAATGTAGATCCAAGGATAGAATACTGGGGGCCTTGGGTATTCATATGAAATCATCTAAAAGTATATCCGTTCAACACGACCTTCATTACATAGCTTGTAATATACGATTGGGTTAAGCCAAATAATCTGTTGATTACATCCGGTCAGAAGACATTTGTGTTCATAATTAATCTTATGTCGATATGTAAGCGGTTTGCTCTCAGTATACACTCTTGTGCAAACAACCGCTTTAGTTTTCTTTCTTTCACTATACGGTCAGTTTTAGACCCACTGGAGTGACAGGGTGTAACCAATTTCAATTCTTTCCTCAGATTACGTCATTTTTGTGCAGTAATATGTTTCTCTTTATGTGAGGTAGGATGAAATTTGTTTGGCCTTGAAAAATATTGCATCATACGTGATTGCATCAATTTTTTATCACGCCTAAACACTGTCTCTACTGTCGATTAGTTGTCCTACGGCCATTGTCTGCGACGGACATTACTCCAAGGAAGCGAATGATCAAACTACTATAGACAGGGTCAATCTGCAAGAATCGACTTCATGTAATGGACATAGAAAGTACTAATATGTGAACTGGGTCATGTTTCATTCTATTTGTTTCAAATAATTTGCACAAGACTGTATATTATGGATGATTCTAATATCTTATCTAAATAAATCAAATTTTCCTAACAGTTCAAATAGGACTTTTTCGTACTCTGTCAAGTGAATTTTGTGTAGTCTGCAGAGATTTCCCTATAGATAGCATGCATGATGCCAAACACGTTCAATATAAACGTATACTTTTAAACTGCCAGTTGTATACAACCGTTTTCTCAGATCAATGTTAAAAATGACTTTGGATGAGTGAAGTCTGTGGATCTTAGCGAAAAACAAACTTCTTCGAATATTGTGGCTTGGCGCTACAGAATCGCAAACAAAGAACTGTACCAGAAAACAAAATCACAACACTTGAGGACATTCAACAAAAGAAACAATTAAAATAGATATCTCTTGAAACTCGGAGAAAAAATACAGACATAATCAAGATTTTGATGTCCACAATACTTCAAATAAAAGGTTAGGAAGGCAACCCCCATCAATGATAGAAAGAGCGATAACAGCTACTGGAAGTGAGAAACATATTATACTAAAAATTGTTTTACGAGAAAGACTTTATAAATTTCAACCGGCTGTGATATTGAATGCCCAGTCAATGAATGCGGGATGTGTCCTTATAAGGAAAATGTCTCCTCATAAAATGTCTTGTTATAAGGATTGTCTCCTTGTAAGTAAAATACTAATATCACTATTACTTTTACCATGAAAGTCGCATTTACGATTCTACTGATTTATGATTCTTCAGTCTATGACATCATAAAATATACAAATATAAGGAAAGCTGTTCTTGGATTGTTTTCCTTCAAATTCTGCTATGCGCTCTCTCCATGAGAATCCGGAGCTGATTGTCTAATGGAGCCTCGCAGTCGTTTCGAAATATCAAGTGAACCATTTCAGAAAAGAAGGAAACTGCTCGCAAGATATTTCATTAGTGGTCGCAGGAAAAAAAAGAAAAAGAAAATTCAAGCGAAATAGCCCATCAGCTGCTCGAGACACAAAGACATCGATCGTGAATTATTTTATCAACCTTCTAGGGTTAGTGATAAAAAAAAAATTGTACTCGCGAAATCTCGTGTCAACTGCCCCAGGAAGAAAGACATTTTTCATTAGATATTTCATCAGGACAAAATATTTTCCTGCGAGTTATCTCTTCGAGTTTTTAATATCTTCACGATATATTTTCGGATTCTAAATCTAATATAGAACTATTCCCCATTAATTTCTATATAAAATCTCTTACGTTGTCCTTCTTTATGTAATGAGTGAATAATACTTGTTGATTGAATAGACTCTATCTGTTGTATCATTTGTTGCCTCCATACCAAAGTTTTTAATATTTTTTTAATAAATTTACTATATTTTAATCATGAAATCATGATCTCATCATGTCTTATAGCGGCTGTTTCATTTGTAATATGATAAAACTTATTTACTATCTCCATTTTTTTAAGTGTTTCTCCCCAAGCAAGGCGGGAAGCCACTAGGACGCAAGGGGTTACAGAAGATTTGGAGCAAGATCAGATAGGAGTGATAGAGGAAAGGATGAGGAGAAGGATAGTGGATAGATCAAGGCAACTGGAGATGTCGATTAACATTACATTTGAATAGTTTGAGATTATAGCTCTCAGGGAAACTGGAATAGGGAAGGGAGTTCCACAGGCGAGAGGTGCGAGACATGAAGCTATTGGAGTAGAAGAGACGGCTACATTTAGTAGTTTCGACAGTGAAAGGGTGAGAGCGGGATGCCAGCCTCGTAGGGCGCTTGAATTCATGAAGACTGGGAACCAGCGAATGCAGCTCCTCGGAGCAATTACCATGAAAGTATTTGTAAAAAAAGGCAGAGAGGGGCGACGGCGCCTCTGTGAGAAAGTGACTGTAGACGAGATGCCAGATCAGGGCCAATTATATTGCATATCCGCTTCTGGAGCTTATCACGAACCCCGAGGCAAACAGAAGGGGCTCCAGACCATATATGGCAGGAATACACCATGCAAGGGCGAATGGTTGATTTGTAGATTTGAAAGATCGATTCCGGGGAGAAAAATTTCCTGGCGCGGCACAGGGAGCCAACTTTCCTTGCGGTGGACGAAGTAATTGACTCAATGTATTTGTTCCATCTCAGGTCAACCGTCAACCTGAGACCGAGCAGCCGCAGAGAAGTGCTCTAGAGAAGTTGAGCGTCAGACATTCTAAAGGAGGGGGAGGGAAGGATCTCTGTGGTGATTAATAGAGAGCAGTTTTGTTTTTGAGGCATTAAAGTTGACCAGCCAATTCCTGCCCCAGTTCACAACCGATTGAAGGTCCTTTTAGAGACGCACGGCCAGGTTAGTTTTGTCAGCGACACTAAATTTGTTTTTGAAGCAGGAGTAAATTGTGGTGTCATGTGTGTGTGTGTGTGTGTGTGTGTGTGTGTGTGTGTGTGTGTGTGTGTTATTATGAATATTATTATTTTTGTTGTTTTTTATCTGTCGAATTTCTTTCTTCAGGCATAGCGTATAAAAATATATCTGCATATGTGTTAGTAATATTGGCGGCGTCGGCGGCTTTTTTTGCTACTCCTCCTATCCCTCCTCCTCCTCCTCCTCTTCTTCTTCTTCTTCTTCTCCTCCTCCTCGTTCTTCTTCTTTTTCTTCTTCTTTAGTTATGTTATTAGCTACTTTCATGTCTCCCGCCTTCATTATTTTCTGTGGGTATCAAATTCTTTAAGTCCTCTTTCCTCATGATGTGTTCTAGAAATTTGAACTGTCTCTTTCTGATTCTAAATACAAACATTCTTTTGGTCTCCATCTTTCTTCAAAACGTCCTAACATGTTCTGTCCGTAGAATTTTGTTTCCTTCTGTAGAACCCGATTTCCATTGCTTTCAGTCTTTTTCGTCTCTGAGGAAATCGTCCAACATTCACTGCCATATAAAGAACTCATGTTACACAGAAGTTTAACAATATTTTCTTTTTTCTAACAAATTATTTTTTTTTTGTTTCTTATTACTTTGCTTCACTCAATATGACAAATATTTGGTAAAGAATCTAACTTTATTTTTCTAACTTACATATGCAAATTCGCCCTGAGAATGACATCCGACAGCTGAGCCTCTGATCTGAAGATTGGGGGTTTTGAGGAGGGTAGAACCACCTCCTCTGCTCTTGTTCCAAGGTCCACTCTGTTAATGTCTCAACTGTAGGCAAATAGTGAGCCGTCCAAGCAAAAATCAACACTAAGTCTTTATAACTAAATAGCCAACGATATATTTTTTTATAGAGAATGACAACCAATGCAGCACTAACAAATATAAAAATACATTTTTTATAGTAAAATTACCTACCATGTATTTTATGAGCTACAAAGATGAACGTATAAAATTATGTACAAAATATTGTAAGTTGTAGTTGTAAGTATGAAATTACGTACAAAATATTTAGATTTCAGCATTAAATATCTGATAGATGAGTTTATATGCCGCTAAAGAAAACCAACCAACCACCATATGTAAATTACTTATCGGTGAGTTGATTGATCATCGACACGGTTACCTAATCATTATTATCGAGTCGGGTTATACAAGTGTCATGTTAACAAGCAGTGTTGGTTTCATAGCTTTCCCAAAACTCTTCGTTCGAAAACAATATAAAAAGATCCGGTCAGGATTTGAACTCTATGCTATATTTCTGTTACGCATTTTCGGGTTGATAAATTCTACGCAATCTAGCAATTCCTATCCAAGTCTATGTCTATTGATTCGCCGAGACATTAAGAAGCTTGAACGATTCTATCTAATGATCATGTCTCCAACTTGGCTGTCCTTAAAAAAACCAAATAAATAACATCGACGCCACCATCATCAAATACGGCTTTCGATGGACAGGCCGTGTATTCTGCATGAAGAGTGATAGTATCCCGTACAAAATACTTTATCATGAAATTGGATGTGGCCTTAGATAACACAGATGTCATTTGTGTCGCTATGAAAAGGGGTAATAACAACATGCAAAAATTGGGAAAACTAGTAATTGATTGTCCACTCTGGCACCAAAACAACTTTGATAGCTCAAAAGATTTTCGTACCAGAAACGGCGTCAAAACCTATAGGGCAAGCGGCAATGAAAGAACGCTGGCCATATGCAACTAGGTTCGGCTGAAACAATCAGGTTTTATCTATGTGGATGAATGTTCGATGCAAGGATTGGTCTTGCCAGTTACCAAAACCACGGGGATTTAGAAGTGAAATCAGAAAGAGCGGAAAATATATTTGCATTGGTGTGTGTATATATGTGTGTGTTTAAAAATGTTTCTTTATTGTTTCTTAACTCTTAAAAATAGAGATTATGTCCACAATATGATTCTGCTTAATTAATATTTATTTTTCTCTTTGCAGGTAAGTGTTTGGCGATTCTGAATATTTCGTAAAAACCAAAAAAAAAATTCAAGTAAGAATTTTCCTTTATCTAGAAATATTTTAATGCTAAAAATTAAAATTGTGATCTTAAACCCTTATATAAAAAAAGATAGAATAATATATTTGAAGTTTTTGCGTATTTTGGAAGTGCACAAACATTTAAGACATTGAAAATAAATTCATGGGAAGATAGGCACTTCTCTAAAGCATAAAACTTTCTGTTATAAATTCACAACTTTGCTTATCTATCAGTTATGCGCAAACACCCCTGGGAAAGGTATAAATCCATCTATTCTGCCCCCAACTATTGGTTAAATAGAAAAACTTGTATATAGAAAAAATCATCATCTTCCCCAAAAATTGTTAACGCAACGTTTACTCAGAAAAAATATTTTTACAATCTTATATCGTTAATCTTCTAAATAAGCAGCAAATTCTGTCTTTCCGTTCGTACGTCTGAAATCCCTTTAACTCGGGCAACACTTACTCTACAAAGATACATTATAACATTTTGGAATCAGGAGGAAAAAACAGTGCAAAATAACGAAAGGCGACTTCCTGAAAAATCAAAATACGGAGACTTGAGATGCCAATAAGCAACGGATAAATGGTCGGGATAAAAATCTTCAATGGTAATTGGTAATTTCTCTCCTTGTTTATATATTTAGGGTTATAAATAAGTCTTACATTCTAAATCAGAGTTAATGATTGAGAAAATCACTCTTAATCTATCCTGTTAATCCATTTCTCTTTATTTTTTCCAAATATTTATTATTATTAAAAAATAAATTTCACCTTTCTCAAAAGTAAAAATATAATTTTCTCCTTTCCTTTTCTTTTTCTTTTTTTTTTAAACATTACGCCCCGAGCAAGATAAATTGTACTCTGATAATATTGGCCCTTGACTTTAAGAGATTAAGACATTAGTATTCAGGGAAGCATCCACGCGGGAGACTGCTCCACAAAGAAGCAGTTATTGACATAAAAAATTTGTCTGAATGGACCTCCGTCCTTATAAACAGAATACGTGAGATATGAGGCTCAAACGACCCCGTGGGTGTAGTACGGTGTGTCCCAGCTGTAAAATCTGAACTGATGAAATTAAATGAATTGAGATCATCTGAGAAAGGTGACGGGTTTCGAGTTTGTGTGGACAAAGTGTACAGAAGGGAAAACCTAAGTGGTCGCCACCCACAGGACCGCGTAAATGATTTTGAACTCTATCAAGGTTAGAAAATGAGAAATGCGCAGCCCGTGTCATAATTTGAAACCGGTCTGAACTATTTGTAACACAATTTATTTAGATTAGTAGAAGGCAACTCTAGTCTATTTCGATAAATAGATGGCATCCGTTAAGAGAGGATGGTTTTAAGTTTCCCCCAAAATTATAAACGGGGGGGCGGGTCAAATGAAAGAAGTAATTTTCCTCAAGGATAAAAAAATTAAATGAAAGGGAAGTAATTTTCCTCAAGGATAAAATATAAAATATATATACTAATAACAGAGGAAACTGTATATATATATATATATATTAATATATATATATATATATATATATAAGAAAAATTTGAAAAAATTTGAAAAAACAAAAAAAATCCTTAAATGCAATTATGTTGTTTAAAATGAATGAAATGTCGACGTCTGACGTTTCGGTTTAATAAACCTTCTTCAAGACAATATTCATTAAAATACAATTCAGTTCAATTTGACAAAGACGATGGACATAAAAAACAAGTCTTATCCAAAACAGATAACTGAAAATTTTTTCTTCATTCTGTCGGATTTATATCCATTTACATTTGCTTACATATATATATATATATATATATATATATATATATATGTGTGTGTGTGTGTGTGTGTGTGTGTGTGTGTGTGTGTGTGTGCAGCTATGTAGAAAAATAGGAAAGAACATGTTAGGTAAATAATCCGGAGTTCTTTAGTATTTTTGTTTTTATTTTTACAAAAACAGTGCTCCATACAAATGATCTCTTAGACCCCTTACCAAAATGGTCACCCCAGCCGTTTCCATAGTAATTAATTTTGCGAATGAACATGCTTATAAAGATGCGTAAATTTCAAAATTGGTTATTCCTAAATTTTCGCTTGAGGATGAAACAGGACATCATATTTTAACTCAATTAAATTTTAATAATTATATTGAGGTTTCCGGCTCTCATTTTTTAAACATGAGAACTCTTATGTAGCGAAGGATCATTTTTTTAAATTAATATATATATATATATATATATATATATATATATATATATATATAATTATTTTTTTAAATATGATTCCTTCGCTACATAAGAGTTCTCATGTTTCAAAAACGAGAGCCGAAACCATCAATATAACTATTAAAATTAAATTGAATTAAGGTAACAACCCCTGTTTCATCCTCAAGCGACAATTTAGGAATAACTAATTTTGAAATTTACGTATCGTTATAAGCGTGTTCATTCGTTACTATGGAAACGGCTGGGGCGACCATTTTTATCCCCATATCAGTCACCTTCAGGGATAGTTCAAGCTGAGGTAGGGTGGGGTGTATATTTCAAAGCGAATTATGTCTTTCTTGCACGTGCATCGTCTGTTCATTCACAGAGAAAGATAGATCTTGGCACCATAGTATGTTGTTAAGTGTCTGAATAATTTTGTTTATTTTATTTGTTTGTTTATTTATTTATTTACAACGGGCTGTTTCATATATAAATGCGTCGCACTGAACTACAATTTGTTTTTTTGACGACTTCATAAAGGCTTATTCCCTTTAATGATTAGGATAAGCTTTTTAGCCCTTAATTAAACTATGAAATTTGATTTTTTTAGGATAATTATTTAATGCGAAATTCTGTTGATGTCGGCAAAAAGCCGTTAACTTATATGTATGGTTTGTTAAATTTTAATTATTTAGAAATTTAATAATGTGTAGTTTTTCATGTAGGCATAAAGGGCATGGGTCATCCCAGGTTTTACAAGTTCTTGTTCTATTTATTATTTTCCATTTTACTTTTGGTGTTTTATTCATTTCTTTTAAATGCCAAAAATATTTGAATAGAGATGTCTGATTTCTACTTCTAATTTTATTGAAGGAGCTTTTATGTTGCCTCCACCTAATTTTAAATTCATTTTTCGTTGACCCAATGTATATCCTATCGGTGTTAGGACTCTCAATGGATGAGATAGTGCATAAGGTATTCCACGGATTTTATGAGGCATTTATTTTCCAACGGGCAGTCTTTAGGGTTTCTACAATCACATAGTTTTTCATTATTTTTGTCTGATTTTAGGTTAGGATGTTATGCGATGGACGTTACTCCAAGGAAACGTTCGAAAATTTGTAACGCTGCACGAACACACAGGCGATACTTACTAGTGAGCTAATCAAAGTACTATAGATTTGCCCCGAAACTCTCTTGATTTAAATCCAATCGAGAATCGGTGGTCAATCTGAAGGGACAGCTTTGTGGAAAGGACATACGAAGTACTAACATGTGCAGTGGGTCATGTTTCATGTCTATTAGTTATCTCTGCTTCTGTAGATGCGGATTTACAACATTAGCAATGATTGCTTCGGCAAAACTCAGCCTAACTGGGTAATTCTCAAAAGTAACATATTCAAAACAAGTAATCTGTTTTAATTACAGAGTTCGATATCAAGGAATGGGTCATCATCATCATCATCATCATCATCATCATCATCGTCATTATTATTAGTAAATAAAGATTGTCCTTTTCGACATTGCACACATTTAAGTGGGACTCATTTCAGTAATATCGTTTTCTACGGGTCTGTTGTAATTCACAATTAACGAGGTGTTAATTAAAGTCTTTTGACAAACCCCGTATCAAAATGAATGACAGCCTAAGCCACCCACCTCACCATTCCACAGTCCGAATATAGCTCTTTAGTTGTGTTCCAAAACTATCACCGTTTTATAAGGAGAATAGAAATTGTGGAAAAGTCTTACTCCCTGAAACCACTACTTCAATATCTATTGCAAGGAGCGAAGGAGTTCGGCTTTCACTGCATTCACATATAATGAAGAATGCTTGTATTTTCTTCTTTCCTGAATTGATTGTCCCTTCTTTAAATGTGATGGAGTTAAACATTTTCTAGGGTGACGTCTCCCGCCTAAAATTAAGGGATCTGAATCTAATATTAACTCCTAAGGAGGCCATTCCATCAGGTGTATAATATTGGGGTAGCTTTATGGCAATTTCAAGAATGGGATCTGGCCCGCACTATAGTTTCCAGTGGGGCCTCTCGATGCCATAATGTAATAAACAACTGTGCTTTCCAATAATTGATTCAGTTTCACCTTACACGTATTGTTTCGCTACTTTGTCTCTTCATCTTGCCAATGATGCGATAAACTTGAGCATATCCTACATATCAACATAATCTGCCCGTACAACAAAATAATTTAGGAACCACCTACTTTGAGTGGCTCGAAGGCCTTGTTTTGGGAGAACATAAAATAAAAGAAAAATGATTCTGTCACGGTAATACCAAGTCAAAGAAACAGATAAGAAAAAAATTGAATAAAATTAATATTTTTTTGTTTTGTCTTTTAAAAGTCTCTACTGTGAGTATTATGGAATGGCATCCACTCTTCAGTAGTCTTTTAGTCATAAAGAGATCCACATTCAATCTTCCTCACTTCTATTTGAGGAACCCCTTTTCCTGATTAACCTTCTCTTCAGGAACCGTGTCTTACTAGCTAAATACGGGTTGGTGAGGCTATTTAACAAATAGTTTTAGAATTAGAATTGAGAGTTGCCCTTCTCCTAGATCAGTTGCCACCCAAAGTTATAGGGTACATTTATTTACCTATAACTGTGTAAAGAAGGCATAGATAACCAATGGTATTTAAAAATAAGGGAATGTAACGAATCCGATTGGAATTCGAATTAGGCCCTCTGATTCCTCAATCTGTGTTGCTATCTTCACCATTCCTCTTCAACATAAAAAGATATATAATTTGAATTTCCAGTTCATTCTTTTTTCTTCTATGTTTTTTTTTTATCGTGTCTGTGTGTGCGGTAGGGGGGTGAAGATAGAGAAAGTGAGATATCTTATTCTATCCCAATCTGCCATATTTTATCTTATCTATATATCTTTCTATTTATCTGCTGTGACCAAGTAATGGTTAAGAAATAACAAAATCAGGGGCTGCAGATATATCATATATTAAAGAATAAGCACAGCAGAAGAATATTACACGACTTCTGAGTGGGTGTCGGTTGACCAGCATTCACTCTATTCAACTGTTCTCTCCTACTTATAGTAAGCAGGAGTCTAACATAGACTCTTTAGAGGGAGGACACCACAACATTATCTCAATCTCTTCATTTCAATCTGGGCATTGTATATCTATTTATTTCAATCTGGGGGTTATCTGTCTATCTCTTTTTGTATTATTTCTCGGTCTTTCTGTCTTTCTCTCTCTGTTTCTCTTTCTCTCATTCTCCCTTTCTCTCTATATATGTGTGTGAGAGAGAGAGAGAGACAGAGAAATTATATACATAGAGAGATAATATATATATATATATATATATATATATATATATATATATATATATATATATATATATCCCAATCTGCCAGTTATCTATTTATCTGTTTTTCTATCTATCTATCAAACCAGATCAATATGCCGATTTCACATTTTTTTATTCTCTTCCCACAGGCAAACCGCCAAGTGTAGACAATGAATCATTTATAATTTTGTTTCATGCCAGCAAAAAAAGAAAACGAAAATCCAACAAATTGCTGGCTCAGATTTATGTAAACAAACGATGTTTATGATCTTCCCAAAATAATGTCAATATATCGAACTTACTGCCTTTCACATGAACATTTAAACGACTTCAATTTATTTATTCGTTTTTTTTTTTTTTGTTTTTTATTTTTTTATGGGAATCAAGACAATTTCTCGAGGAGTGAAACTGACTCAATGCAACATCTCCCGACCTTAAATTAGCCACATCAGATTGAAACTTTCATATGGATGGTACCAAACTTGTTCAAAATTATCAATCCACGTCTTTCTGGAGATGGTCATGATTAAGTTCATCTACTAACTTGAGGGTTTTACAATATTCTGTACAAATAAAATTAAAAAGAAGCTTTCACCACGACAGGCATTACTAATACGATAATGAAAATCTTAATATTCGACAATCTATCAATCTATCTATCTATCTATATATATATATATATATATATATATATATATATATATATATAATTTCCCTGTCCATTCATTCATGTCATCCATGACAGACTTTTTTTTTTCCTCATAATCTTAATTCCCCGTTAACAGTTCTGATGAGAGGGGACGAAACCGGTCGACTGGTGTGTGTTTTATTTTATCATGGCCTACAATACAAAATTTCTAGTTTTTTATGCCTTAATACGTTTTTGTACCGTTTCAAACCTATTTAAATATATATATATATATATTTACTCGTTTTATCGATGGAAATCAGAACAAATTTAAAGTGTCCGAGTGTGAAATTCATTCTTTTTTTAGTTTTTGTTTTATATTTATTTAGAGAAAGAAACTCTTTGACTTAGAAAAAAAAGCATCTTCATTTCATAATTATTGTGGAATATTTAAATCTCTATCTATTTTCGAATTAGTCTTATTTGCAATGTCTTTCTGTGTTTTCAACTTGAAATCCCAAGATACATAGATCAATTATAACCAATTTATTATAGGAAATAATGAACCCTGAACGGGAAGAGACTGAGCTAGAGATTCGTTCGATGCCGCAATTCTCTACAAAAACGAAATATTATCCTAAGAACTGAAGTCATGTTATCCTTGATATCGATGGTACCAAACTTGTTCTGAAATATCTATCCGTCTTTCTGGGGATGGCCATGATTAATTTCATGTACTAACTTTATGGTTTTACAGTATTCTGTAGAGATTTAACTCCGAGACAATTCTGAAAATTCATGGAACTCTTTGCACAATTGGACTGTTTTTAATTCTTTAGAAAAATGCGGCTGATTCAAAACGAGCTTTCCCCACTGATGTAACCTAGAAAGGATTACTGTATAAGGAATAACCAAAACGGAGGTTGGAAATGAAATTGTAATCTTTATAACATTAACAAAATAAAATACTCTCCAGCGGTGTGAAGTAGGTGAACCACAGCATATTCACCCCATTACAATAATGTCCAACATATTTTTGAAGATTGGGACCCATTACTGTTCATAGGTCCGGTATATAACAGCCATTATAAGCAAAACACACGTGGGATACGTTTTTAATAAAATCATAATGGGTTGGTGTCCCGGCGCGCACTAAGATCTTCGTTAAAGTATCTAACAAGGAGAAGGAAAACTCGAAGATGAAACACCAAAGATGTTGATTGGTTTTAACTTTTGAATGGTGCCAAACTTGTTCAAAAATATCTAAACTTTCAGCTGTATACAACCGTTTTTTCAAATCAATGGTTACAGTTGACTTCTGGTGAATGAAGAATGTAGTACCATCATTCTTGAAATTCGGCGTTACACAATGCTAAAATAAAGAATTTGACGAAGTAGCAGAAAGCACATGACAAGTGGGCGGGCAATTTAGCAACAGCAATAGCTAAAATCGATAGCACATCTACCTCGTAGAGAAAATAAGGTCATAAAATATTGACGTTGCACACTACATCAGTCAAAATTTTAGGAATTATGGCGCCACCGCTACTGGAAAGAGCGATAACAGTTACTGGTCGTGAGAAAACTATTTTTCTGAAAAATTATTCGAAGAGAAAGGTTTTATAAATGTCAACCGACAGCAAAACTGGCTGCTCGGTCAATAAATGCTGAATGTTTACACATAAGGAAATGGATACTACTTGCAATACCATTACCATTCTAAAAGACAATTAAAAAATAGAATTTGATTTAGTCCAAGGCATACACGAAGAAAAAGAATTATATAAAGAAGAGGTCCATTCACACAATAATCCTTACATTAATGAATGACCAGGGACAATCCTGTAATATATGATTGGTGCCAGAAAATGCCAGACGTCTGAATCGAATTTAATATCAATCATGAACCTTTCTTCTAAGAGTTCATCTGCGTTGACCTCAATATACAATGGGTTCACCATAAGTTTTGTATTCGGTGTCGTTTCATAACATCAAAAACGATTGATGCATCATAGTGTTGATCTGGAAAGCAACCCCGTAGCCATCAAGTGCGGAATCTGGGCTAAAATTGTGTCAATAGCTATGCCGATACATATAAGCTCAGCCAGCCCAGTTGAACTTACTATATACAAACCAAACACAACCGGATGAGAAAAAGTTATACAAACGTCCCACCCGCGAGAGGAAAGTTAGTATCTTTCACATAATAGAAGTGGAGCTGAACTTTCGCTTCTAAAACCACACAAACCTCACGGGCGACATTAATTTGATGTCGTCCAAAAGGGAATAAACATTAATTTTATGCATGAAAGATGTGGTCACGTATTCTGATTGCATGTTACTTAAATAAAATTGTAATGCTTTTTTTTTAAATTTTCAACGCACAGCAAGTTTTCTCTGATAAATTTTAGATTAAAAAAAAACTATAGAATTCTGTGTTTCATCGTCAAATGCCTTCATCTTTACAAAAAATATTTAGTTTGTTAATAAAGAAGATGGCTAAATTTAAACTCGAAGTTGTAGTAAATAAAAAAATGCCAAAACGATTTCCAAAACATTCAGTGGTATTATTTTTCCCCACCGCTAGAATTTGTTGTAATCATCCATCATCCTCAACATAATCGGGTCACAGCGCAGTTGGGAACCTGACCAGTCCTCTCTAGTTATCTGGGTTGCAATCCTATCATTCTTGTGTCGAGTGTCTTAGGCAAGTAGACCTGACGTAGCCCATCCCATTCTTAATCAAACCACGTTAAATATGCTTTAACTTCAAAGCTTGCGTTGGTCACGGATACATGGCTTCTGATTCCCTCGTGGCAAAACCTCCGTCCGGATCATAGATTTCAGTCTCGGGAGCCCGTCGCTCATCACCGCACGGGCTAAAATTATAGTTATGGAGCCCAATCTCTCGTACTGTTATATTTGGCCGTTGATCTAAAAAGACGGTTCATCCGCACTTTGATACCTGTTGTCCTTAATCCTATTGACTGTCTAGCTACCCTCCTGACCAGAAAAGCCTAGTACTGATAACACTCTTAGAGTGACCTGATATAAATTGTAATCATAAGCTGTAAAATATTTTAAAGTATATTTTATATATATTATTATTATTATTCTAATACAAAGCCCAATATCCACTTCAGGTAGAGGTTTTTAATGCATGAGGTTGTTGTAAGGGCATACAATGGGAAAGTAAGAGGTGAATATGATATGTAGAATAGATAACAGTTTATCATAGACTTGAAGAGGTTAAAATTCTAGAGATCGGGGAAGCATTCTCTCTGAAGTCTGTTCCACAATGTAACTGTTCTATGGAGATGCTACATTATTCGTTGCAAGTGGAATGCAAAAATATGGATATGAGTCAACTCTGTATATATGGATAGGTGTTCGGATTGAGGAATCGAGGATCATAATCCAAATTCCGGTCAAGTTCATGCATTCACTTACGCGCTTAGAAAAGGTATGAATTCATCTCTTTTCCCCATATATGGGTAAATAGCAGGACAGATTGGGTCTTTTAATATTTGGCAACCGGTATAGGAGAAGGAAAAATCTAAATTGAAACCAGCCTTGAGATGCTCGGATTGCACTAGCTTAAATTGTGTATAAATGCGTCCAAATTTCCACTGAAATTTCTGCTATGTCTGCATATGCTTCATGATAAGGCAGAATCGTTTGACGAAGCCAGCTCAACCAATCCGGGGTGGATGCAACAAGTACAAGCAGCAGTAAATCGTTGTATGTCTCATAACAGTTCCTAGCTGTGAAGGTCTGAACTGATTGCAGTAAGTAATGATGCACATCTGATCAGCTGCCATGGAAATAGCGAGAGACTACAACATATTGTTTGTAGGTTTAGGGCCTTATATCTTTTTCAGCGTTTTTTACATGACTAGTATTTCATCTAGGTTTTAATCAATTCCCCTCCAGGCAAGGCGACAGTGCGTCTAAAGCGTAAGAGGTTGCTGGGAGTGAAAGAGAAGGAGATTTTAGAAAGGACCGGAAACCCTATCCTAAACATGAAACAATGTATACACCTCTACTCCTATTCAAAAGTCTGGGGAGGAGTGTGAACCGTGCGATATTCATTCATCCTAGTAAACACCTGACTATTTATATTGTCGCTTAATGGAAGTTGGTATAATACGTAAACACATATGTACTTAGACTAAAAATAGAATACTTCTGCTATTATAATGCTCGTACAAGAAAAGCTTAAATCAATTGAGGGACATGGATGAATATACAGTAATAACGAATACCGTAGTTCACTGCGGCAGTGCGTGCGTCTCAACGCGATCCATTTGCGATCTCTAAACCTATGAGCAGACACCTTACTCATAGTAAATAGACGAGTCTATGTTCAGCAATTAAGATAGAGAAAATCGGTCGACTTTCGAAACAAAAGCTGCCATACCTGAACTGAAGCTACCTAATCTTAACCTTTTACACTTAACAGTGTTCAAAAGCGTTTACGTGACCTTGTGGACAATTAATTATTTTGAAGCCTACAACTCCTTTCCCACAGAGGAAACTTCGCAAGACTATCCTTATCCCATGGAAAATATTTTGACCATCTACATTCCTTGGTTCTACCAGTACAGATGTTAAAACTAAGGCCTTCCATTCCGTATATACAGGGTCGAATCATGCTAATTTCCTTTGTCTGCCATCGATACTAAAGAAGTTCCATGCGGTTTTCCAAAACTGCCAACTTGTGGAACATACTGCCAAGTGTTTACTTCACAGATAACTTCCAGTTTAATCATAACTGTTATTTATTCTACACTACAGGCAAAATATTGGGTTTACCCTACATTTCTTTTTTAAAAAAAATTAAAATGAGATTTGCTCCAGTTCTGAGTGACAACACTATCAATGAGACCCCTTGTCTCGAATGCCTATTCGGACAGAAGATCACTCCAGACCTTAAGTGGAACTCATATGTTCAGTTTATCGTTACAGATGGTTCTTTGTACCGCTCTAGAAAGTACCTGACACCTGTTTCCATGCTTTGTCTTTACAAGCGTGAGTTCAGCCATAAAATGGAGCATTGTTGCTGTTGTAACCTAGAAAAAGGTCACTGAATGAGGAATAACCAAAACGGAGGTTGAAAATGAAATGGTAATCTTTATAACATCACCAATATACAATAATCGCCAGCGGCTTGAAGTAGGTAAACCACTGCTAGTGGAGGACTACTTAGACAGCATATTACACCCCATCCAATCACACACACTTACAATAGTGTCCAAAGTATTTATGAGGATTGGGACACATCCTTTAGTGTTCATAGGTACGGTATATAACAGTTGCCATAAAAAATCAGCCGTAAAATGGAGTATTGTTCCTCACTGTGCAGCCATGACATAGTTCAAACGTAATTATGTGGCCTTGTGGATGATGACTTGTTTCTCACCCTGCATCTCCTTACACGCAGACGACAGGTTGCTAGTCTCTCCTTGCTCTTTAATTATTTCCGTGGTAAATGTATTCTCCCCCAGTTCAGGCCTTCACAGTTATGTCCCGCCATACTACCTCACGGCGTCATCCCTCTCATTTACGCATTATCAATTATACGCATTATTTCTTTAACGCATTATCACTTATACGCATTATCATATTTACGCATTATCACTTAAACGCATTATCACATTTACACATTATCACTTATACGCATTATTACTTTTATGTTCACGCTGGTTCTAAAACATGAACAAAAAAACGAATTCAGGAGTAGAAAGCCATTTCTCACAGAATTAAGTAATTTGGCACGATCAACGCCAAATTTAATTATCGTTAATTATCGTTTTCGATACAGTATCCGTTAAGCACAAAAACCAAAAAAATATTAACGGTTAATATCTTTAGCCGATCCAAGAGTCGTTAGATGTCCACTTGACGTAGAATGATCGAAAAATGCCTTTTTACTCCAAATCGATTTTATACAGATTAGAGTTAAAAAAAAAAAAAAAAAAAAACGATCTTTCCTTTGCTCCGAGAAGACATTAAATCCTGTAAAGATTAACGGTGTTCTTTATTTAAAACGAGAAAAACAGAGGATTTCACGCGTGAGTGAAATGTGTTACATTTCGATGCACATTTAGATGTAACACAAAACTATTGCCAATTATGCAACAATAAAAGTAAGATTAACTTTTTAATTCTGAATTTATGTTGCCCGAATTTGTTATTTGTTTTTTTAAATTTTTCTTTATCCGTCTATAAAATAAAACTGCAATCATTTTCCTTCACGTTCTTTTCTTTTTGTCATGATAACACACGCGATATTTTCTGCTTTGTCTTGTTTCGTTGTTAGTTATTGTTTTGAATAGAATTTTTAAAAAATATAAGATTCTCCCGTCTGAATTTCTTGGATGAGGAATTATCATTATTGACATTCACACTACTCTCCTTAACTACGTTGTTTTTATCAATGTTCACTCTCTTGTCGTCAGAATAACTGGAGGAAATCCACGGCACATTACAATATACTCTCTCTGGTCAGGATGTTGTGCTTCCTTTGAAATCTTATGAACTTTGTTTCGGTTTGTTCCACGGGATAATAGCCAAGTGATTTTAGCCGTTCGATAACGAATTTGGTGACATAATAATTCTGAGTTCAATCCCATGGCCAGGAACGTGTACATGGACTTAGTGCAAACAGGTCGAACAATAAGTAAACAGTACTAAAATAAGAACTAGACAAGTTATCCCGAGACATGGGAAGCGAAAGGAGGAGAAATTTACCTCCGGAAATTAAATAAAAGGATCACCCGGATCGATGGATGAAGTTCCGAAGAGCACAACGACCGAAACGTTATGATCATAACAAGAAATATGAGGATAATAGTCCACATGTAGATTATGATGATTTCCTCAGTAAATAAAGATAAGTCTTCTTTTATGTGCCGTGTCCCTTCAGGTCGTAGGCGATTACGGCTCTCCACTTCGCCCTTTCCCTCGTACCTAGCAATAGGTTTTGTCCTCCTGCTACTAACCCCAGGCCAAGTTCAATCATCCACCCGCTCAAGCCCGCTAGTCTCTCTTTCTCTCTATTCGACATGTGAGCATCAGATTCTCTAAGCTCTCCTTTCTCATTACGTGTCCCAGAAACTTCAGCTCCGCCTCTTCCTGATGTTAAGTATAAGCTTCCTCCTTGGTTGCATCCTCTCCAATAACTCATCGTTGCTTACACGGTCGGTCCATGATATCCTTAGCATCATTCTGTAGAACCATATCTCCAATGTCTCGAGACTCTTCTTCATCTTTGTGGAGACCGGCCAACATTCGCTGCCGTAAAGGAGGACAGATGCCTCGTAGCACTTCAGTGCTCTTTTCATTGTTACCAAAAAATCCTCCTGTCTCGTAATATTCTGCCTAGATTTTGGATTCCGTCTTTGGCCATACCAATGCGTCTTCGGATCTCCATGTCGCATCTGTTTTTAATTACTTGGATTTACTTGTAAGAGTTTAATGTTGATGTGAAGATATTAAAACAGATCTTCTAAACCTGGCCTTTCCACTGATCTGAACTCAGATTGCTGGGATAAAAAATATTTCACTCACTGAGAAGTCTTTTATAGTAGCTCTTGTCTAGTGCTAAGATATTTAGTGTCATTCTACGATAGATGAGATGCGGCTTTCAAGGATTGGATTCAAAAAGGGTGCAAAAAGGTCAGGGACGAATGCAGAAGTTATGCATTCAATTACTAATGCTCTAAGTATACCTGAATGAAGAGATTGGCTGTTTACCAGCGATATTAGGAGATTTCTTAATTTTAACTCATTTTACAACTGAAAATTGATTTTGTGCTTTCTTTCACTAATGGATATAAAAGCAACCTTAGAGATTCATAGGCCTCACAGTTAATTTTATGTAATGTCATGTTGATGACAATGCTGATACTCATGCAATACTGAGGGCGATTGTAATGAACTTATGATAGCTGAAGTGTTGACGAAATAGTGCAAAAGGCGTTATATTCATTTGTATTCATACGCGGTTCAGGTTTAATGCGAAGCTCTACACACGTTCATTTGGATAAAGTTTTAAACTATTCCCTCCGGTCTTTTCCACGGGAATCAGAACGAGAAACTTGTGATATAATTACTGCGAGGATAAATTATTTCTACTTGTTTTTCTTTTCCTATTACTATAGATTAAGCTATTCAGATTCCAAATATGTTATGTTTTGTTATTAATTGTTTTAAAATATGATATGGGGCCCAATTTGCTATGTAAATCCACTGTAAATTGAACGCCCACTGCAAAAAACATAACAAAATATTTTCATAATACGTGATTTTTTAAAGCAAGAAAATTAATATTCGTCATTTGGACTTTTTTTTGTATTAGTCTCAATCCACTTGCTCGCTTTCATCGTCCAATGCAAACAGCATAGGACGATGAAAAAAGGCCCCGAACTCAATAAAAACAAAGTTTTATCGTCAAAATGTGTCTTATTAATAAGAGGAAATACCAAAGTATTTTTTAAATTATTTTATTAATTTTCTAATCCTTTCTAGCACGTTCGATATTTTGGTTAAAAATCTTGCTTTTTTGTTTACGTCAGCGGTCGACGTAATATTTATGATTAATGTTTTGGGGCCTTTTTTCAGGTGAAAAATACATTTCAGGATTTATTCACAAATGAATGCAATTATTTTTTTTGAAATTTTCTTTTAGAAATTTTTTTTTTAAATGTTACCCCTGACTTACATAATTTTATGAAATTTCGAGAAATTAAATTGCAATCTCAAAATTTGGTTTGTTAGTTTAAAGCAGGGGTCTTTGAAGAATTTAAATCATAAGTTTTGTTTATAAAACAGGACTCCCAATTAGAGAACAAAACTGCTCGGGATCATAAAACAAAATAACCTATAAATGGTTGGTAAACCGTCGAAAACGAATCAATCGTCACAGTTTTATCCACTTTCTGCTTTATATTATGTATTTGCCTACTTACATCCAATGTATGGGTGAACCTCAAAACATCTAGATAAGCAGAACCTGGCCGTCGATCTCTCCTATGATCAGGCTTTAACAGCTCAATGGAGGAATAAGTCGATTTTAATATTTCAAACCTAAAAAAACATGACTATTAAGTTCCATCATCACCGAGCTGACACTGAATTTTCGCCTATTTCTCAAGCTTTACCCAAGGACTGTTACTTTGTAGAACTGACGCCCGTGTGGATGCTTTCTCAACCACTACAATATTAACCTCTTCAAATAAATAGTTAACTGTTATCCTTTCCACATATACTCGTAATATGCACATCTAACCTCTTACATAAATCTCCTTCAGTAACCCTCTACCTTGAGTGGCTCTTGAGGTGTATATTGGGTAAGCATTAATGTAATCATTTAAAAAATAGTCTGAAAGCCCTAAAAAGGAATGATTACAATATATACTACTGAATACGGCAGGTATATTTATATGTAAATGGATTTTTTTTCTGCAAAAGCAGATTGTGTTTTGCTTATGCTTAAATCTTATTTTATTAACAATTGTGCAGATTTTTTTTATGTTTTTAAACTATCTGTGAATAAGCATAAATATTTGCGCCAAACTGCGGAGCATGATGACTCATATATTGGTTAAGAACTGAAATGTGGTGTGCCGCATCCAAGTAGTAAAAACTTCGCTAGTTTTAGGATTGATATGGCATTAGCGCATTTTGATTTTTCACTTTCTTTCGAAAATCAACATTGCCCTCGCTGTGGAATCTGAGCTCTGAGATGCTAAATACTGCCACCGAAAATTAGATCGATATCTTTTACTAATTCTTGGTGATTTCGATTTAAATATATTCTAAAACAATGTACAGATATACCTAATTTCTGCAGGTTTTTACTTATAAGTTGACTTAAAAATTTTACTATTTCAATCTTAAATCCAAATAAAGTTGGTATATTTTGTACTAGTAAAATCTGTGTAACGAAAATTGTAAAAGATTACAAAGAAGACTTTGTTAGATCATAACTAATAAAACTAAAAAATAGATCAAATTATTGTCATATAGGAAGTAAATATCGACATCGAGGTTCGAGCGTGACATACTGAACTTATGAATATATGTTTTCCGCCAAGTGTACAAATAGCGGTGTCAGCCTACTGACTGGAGTGATTATTGAGTGATTATTGAGGGGAACTATCCAGTCGAATTAGTGTAAATTATTGTGCGTCGATGATTTGGGTTGTTAAGCTGATCCGCGCTACTAACAAGGTATTCACTGAATTGATTAATTATCTTTAGTTGACTTTTACTTCTTTGTTCTTGTTAAGTATTTATTTGCAGTTGTCAATAAATACTGTTTTATTTAATATTGAAGTCTTAATTATTAACACCGACCGAACATCAAAAACATTATATATAACATCATAATTCTGTTAAGCACAAATTATAAGATAAAATGTTTTAAAGTTTCATTGTTTATTGTAAATCTCACTAAAACTACTGGACTGTATAATATATTAAATTATAATATAGCTAAATTGTTCGGTATAATTTCCATATGAAATAAATAAAGGTATTATTTGATAGCGCAATTATTTAGTAATAATGTGCTTATGCCATGCATCTAGTCCATATAAAATTTGTATAACTTCAGAAAAGTATAAATTTTATAAGTCCGTCCTATAAGACTTTCATTGATCACTGGAAAGGAATACCAACGCCACGATTTTGAACATAAATTTAATCTTTAAACTCGTTTCCTTAAAAAAACGACAATAAGCTGAAGAAGCATATTGTGTATCCTTATTTACCATGTCAAATCCCAACATTCAAACTGAGTGCAATACCATTCTTCTAAAATCGACCTCAATAGTATTTGATCAAGAAATTCATCTCGCCGTAGTATCGCCAAGAACCTTGCAGCCATCATGAATAAGCACGTGAAAATTGTCTTCTTGAATTCACCAAAAGGAGAGAGTAGACATCTCGAGAGAATTTGGATGGAAAGCAAAGTTTTCGATGTCTCAGAAGACGGAACAAGAACCGCCCAGAAACGTACGTCCAGCTCTTAAATGTTGGTTGAATTTCTTGAAAACTTATGATGGAAGATAAAATATTGATGATTCGTTGACTAAATTTTACCACCAAACATCGGTTTTATTATGAAACTCTTTATAAAAAAAACAATTTAGATATTTGGTTAGTCTAGATGATTTCAACAAACTCTCTCAAAATAAATAAGATACTGTATCAAAGAAGACTTTTCACTTCACACCACGACAAGCAACGTGCTTGTTGCTTTCTTTAGTCTAGTTCCGCATAACATCTTTCTGTCGTGTCCCTTCAGGTCGTGGAGAATCATGATTTTTTTCTGTCTTTCCTAGGCCCTGTTCCGTCATCCATTTGCGCAGGTTCGTTAGGCAGAGTTTATTTGCTGCTTTCCACCGTCCATTTTGCCTTTAATAAATCCTATCCTCATTATGTACCTTAACATATTCAATTATATCTTTCTGATGTTAAGCATAATTGTCGTTTTGGTTTCGTTTTCTACGACATTTCGTCATTGTTCATCTGTTTAGTCCATAGTATTTTCAGTATTCTTCAGTAGAACTACATTTTGCTGCTTCGAGTCTCTTCTTCATTGGTCATGAGATTCTCCAGCATTCACTGTCTTATCTATATGGACAATCTCATAAGAATATTGCACGACAGTTTAACATTCTTTTCTTTGTTTCTAATGAAATGTTGCGGCTTCTTAATACTTTGCTTAGAGTTTGAAAGACATCTTTCGTTATCCCAATGAGCCTTTGGATTTCGGTGTCGCATTTTCAGTCTTCTGTTAAAGCACTTCCTAACTATTTAAGCCTTATATGTCCGATAAAAAAAAAAAGATTTAATCCGTTAATGTCAATCGTAAAATCCAGTATTAATTAGAAAAATGAAAATAAAGCTCTGGTATTAACCTGTAAGTTACTGAAAAATGTATTATATTTTTTTGTAGAAATCTCGGTATAATTTATAGATTAAAATGAAAAAGAACGATATTAATTAATTGTTTATAAAAAAATCTGGTATTAAATAGAGGTTTCTATTATGACTCACTAATATCCACCGTTTCAAAAAAAATGGTGTGGTGGATATTATTGGGTTAATATAAATCACTATTCCAACGAAGCCTCGTTACATAATTTTAACCTTGGAGCTGCATTTCTGAAAAGGATTTTAAATGAACCAGCAATTACTTTCGAAAATAAAGCGTGGCTATGTAATTAGTGGCCAGATTTTATCATTTTATTGTTGAAATTGCTAGAATTGTACGTTCTATGGCAATAGCTTAATCATTCGCCCTTCTCTTGTTTTCTCTGACAAATGTGATCATCAAAAATTTAAATGCAAGGCCAATCTTCATCTTCTGTCTTCTTGAATCCTGCCCTTGTATTGACCTCTCTCTCCCCAAAGTTTACCTAGTTGCTTTCACTCACAATAGCTTCTTAAGTCTAACTGGCTTTAACGCCTTGCTTGGGGTGAGATGATTAAAAAAAAATATGTGTAAATTTTCCAAGAAAGTTATTGAGAAAATGGTATGCAATAAAAAGGAATTTTACTTAAAATTCGTAAAATAAGCGCGCTTTTTTCATACGGCTGTCGGTGTGATTTAGGCGTTAAATAATGTTGTAGGAAATAGAAATATATGAAGACTGTTACGAAAATCATTCAAATGGAGACGGAACACCTACCCTGGAATATCAGCGTTTGAAACTTTGTCTTCTATTCGGACTTGAACAGATAGGCAATTTATTGAAGGAATTCAAATTTCTCCCAGCACTCCACACGGCTATCAACATATTAAGATATTATTCCGCTTCCGTTAAATACCCAGGAAGAACGAGCCTTAATTATGTACTCTCGAATATCTATTTAAATCCACTCATCAATATTGTTTGAATTTTTATTCATTCCAATTAGTTCACATAATGGCGTCGAAAACAGGCTCGCCTCTGCGCAGAACGAATTCTCGCTTCGCGTTTGGCTTCACCGCTTCCGAGGCCAGCGATTCGTAAATGTGATTATTTAGAGCAGAAAGAAATACATGTATTCATATCACGCTTATTGTTCTTGTATAGAATTTCAATCATCTGTAAGACAACATTATCACCGCTAGGAAATACAACTTTATCACCATCTATGTAGGCGTATATCTATGTATAGTGGTTAAAAATCTTATTTGATATTGTTACCTTCTGAAGGTATCGACTAAAGTTCCCGATTTTGTTTTGTCTTTTTTTATAGATTTTTTTCCTACCTCTTTTACAGTCTGTTTCCTGGCGTATTTTATCTATCTACCTACCTAGAGTAGACTGAGCCATACCTTGAAAAAGTAGATACGCGGTTAATACATACTGATTACTTTTAACGCGACAATTGTTTATCAGTACGATTAAATAATTTCTTCCAATTCCCTCCTCCATAACAACCGGTACGGTACTAATTTGGTAAGTCATGTTTATTATTTTTCAAGTTATTTTCTCCCTGGCTTCATTATTTTCTTCCAGTTTATCAAGCTTCTATACAAATTCCCGGCGATACGTTTATTTCAGCTAGATGTTATTTTATCGCTTAGATGTTACTTGTATCCGTTACAAAACAGGATTGTTATGTAATACGATTTAATTCGTCTATTCTCCCTCCAGCAGCGGTCGTTAATCTCATGTATCATACTGGCTATTTAGACACACGCCCACAACGTAAACACAAGGTCAATTTTAATGTGGGTTCGTCGGCAATACCGTAGAAACAGCGGTGCTTCCACATTTAGGTTTGCTTCAGCCACCGGCCAATAAACTCAGCTTTCTCCCAAATGAGAGTTGCTGACTTGGGGAATGGCCTCCTGGGGTTTCAGCAAATATTATTATTATTATTGACATCGGAGCGAACTCCTCTGCTGGCCAGAATACAGTACTCATGTATCGTATCCTGCTCCCCCACTTACAGTTTCGGCACTTATGTATTTTCTATGACTTAGATATGCTTTTAGACAGTCATTTACATATCACTACAAGGATCTATTTTTTTAATTCATTAAGCTGATGATATTCATGAGTCTGTCACGCCAACCCCCACGGTAATACTTCAAGGTCGCAAGGTCATCAGGGTGACATCAAGTGTCATAACATAGCTGGTCAATGTTGGTGATTGTTGGGCGACCAACCGGCCTTGCGCCGTGGTTAGTTGTCCAGAGCAGTAGATCATTCGCAAGTTCTTGTTTTATTCGCCAACACTGTCTTGCAAATCGCATTCTGCGTTCGCTTAAGATTGTAGAAATATCAGGGATGCGTCCATAAATCTGTGATTTAGTTGGATGCAGTCTCCAAGTGAAGTTAAGTATAGCTCTCAGCATCCCAGTGTAGGTTCCACCAAGCTTAGATTGGTATCTATCTATCTATCTATCTATCTATCTATCTATCTATCTATCTATCTATCTATAATACGCCACACACACACACTTACATACATATATACATATATGCTGGACTCTCCCGTCGTTTTCAAGTGTCTTACCGTTCTGTTTTTATATTTGTTTCGTATAAGACAACAATCCTGCACGAGATTTGCAAACACGTCTACACGAGGGACATACTAAAGGGTTGCCCATCATATGGACTGATGTATTAGTCCGAGATTTAGTGTTAATTCTTAATTCTCTCAGATAGTTGGGACGATTCCTTTCAAAGTTAGTTATACCTCGGTGGCAGGTGTTTCTCCAGTTTGCTCGGTTTTCAACAGCAAGTTCGAACTTCAAATATATATATATATATATATATATATATATATATATATATATATACACGTTTTTTGTGTGGCAGTGTCCAAAATAACGATGATCCACTTGCTGCCGTGCTAACTTGATCCTGTTGACGCGTACTGATATCGCTATCGTAGAGAGTTCGTATATAAAATACGCCACATATAATTTCACGATTGCGTTGTTCATTTTAGACATTCATTTTAAACTTTAAAATTATAATTAAAAAAAAGAGTGGGCGACAATTCTTGTAATAATTCCATGGTCAGCGAAAGTGTTTTATATATATATATATATATATATATATATATATATATCACACTACATCCTTCATTTAAATTATTTGTTATAGCAATTAAAAGCTTATATAATTAAATAATTAGTTTTAATGCCGTTTCTCTGAGTCGGACTTGAAGTAAGAAGACAAGAATTACAGATTGCATCTACAGATTGTCAAGGATTACTCAGACCTTTCAAAGTTTAGACAAAAAATATTGTGCTTTGGAAACTTTTGAAGTAAACATAATTTTGGTTTTAAATATGTAAATTTTATGAGGATAATATACCGATATCTTTCCTTAGATGTTTATAAATTGTACACAGTTCAATTATTAAGCTTAACAACATACTAATTTAAATTACAACATTCTACTTGGATTAAACGAAAATTACTTACAATATAATACACATTACTTTACTTCATGCTGTCAATTTTAACGGCAGCATGTAGGCTAGATTAAAATAATGTCCTCGAACTTTTTAACGATTTATGTAGATTAAGTTATAATTTTTTATGTTTATATATTTTTCTAAAAATAATTCCTGCTTCTTATATCGATGAAATGAAATTATGTTTAATAACAAGAAAAGTGGTCGTAATTTATCTGAATTACTACAAAGGTGATCCCTAATTGAAAACAATGAAGTTACATCAACCTATAATTACTTTGCTGTTTAGGCGCATATCCTATCAACTGTCGACTGGTGATTATTCAAATACATGTTTGTTGTAACATTTAAAACGGGGTGGGGTTGGATTCATTCAAGGGGCTATTCTTTAAAAGGATTTCAGAGAATATCAAACATTAGAATGTTGCTAGGAATGTTGGTTCACTGTGTGTGTGGTAGAAAATTTTTCTTGCAGGAATCTATTTTACCAATGGATATGTCTACCATTCGTCCATGCATTGAATATTTCTGTCACATCTGGTCTGGTGCTTCTGATAGATATTTAGAGGTTCTAGATAAAATACAAAGACAAATCTGTAATGTTATTGGTCTTCTCCTGGCATCTCGGCTTCAGTCGTTTTTCTACTGATGTAAAGTAGCTTCCCTGTGCCTTTTCTGTAAATATTTTCATGATAGCTTTTCTTATGAGCTTTCCACTTTGATACCAAGAATTTAATCGCAGTACCAGATTGGCGGCAAGGTTTCATCATTTTACATTTGGAATTGCTAGATTTTAACGTAATTTCTATGTTAACAGTTTCTTCTTTCGCACCTCTTGCTTGTGGCCTGGCTTCTTACTTTCCAGTCAACATTGATCTTTAAAATGTAAATGCAATGTCAATCGTTATCTTCCGTTTTCTTAATTGCTGTTCTTTTATTGTTCTCTCTCCTTAATAATGTTTTTTTGCTCATATTCTCTCACGCTCAGTAACCACCTTGCGTCTTAGTGGCTTTATTGCCTTGCTTGGGGTGAAATAATAAAAAGAATGATCTATGCAAGATGAAATTCAAAAATCAGATCTACAATAAAATGACTCAGAACTTAACAGAAATACTAAAACCTTAGAGAAGACGCATTGAACACATTGGAGAATCATTGGAAGCCTTTGCTATTAATAGTCAAGATACCAAGAAGTAATCGGTTTAGAGAACGTGCATGGAAAATGATGACGGAGCCTAAAAAAGATAGTAAATTGAATATTCTCTTATATTATCTATACTGTGAGTTTTTCACAGAGATTACATCTACTTTTCAGAAGAATATATAATTTTTATAATCAAGGCCCCTTGAGAGTTGATTTAATCTCTGTAAAACTCAAAGCTGAGACAAGAAAATATCAACTTTTAGGATGAGGAGTTATTCTTTGTCTACACTATTTATATAAGCATTATTTTTTTCATCATTGCTGTTGTTATCACAACGTCTCGGCCATTGTACCCACCGATCTTCATCAAGTGTATATCGATCTCAGTAAACTATAGGGAATTCTGAATTGAAACCTTATTTAATATACCTGGGTAGATTGTTCTCCATTAACTGTCCAAGTCTAAGAATATCTCGTCTCGTTATTACTTTATTTAGTACTGTTCAGTTATTGCTCGCTCGTTTCGTCCGTTAATGTTTAACATTCATGTAGTTGGTCAAAACGTCAACACCACCGGATATGACGTCTTCATCTTTGCGATACTGTTTGCCAGTCAAGTGTTTTTCATGTTGGGAAACAGATGATAGTCATGTCAGATCAGGAGAATATGGAGTGCAATCAACCAGTTCAAAGCCATAGCCACGCATAACTGCCATTGAAACCTAGGACTTCGGTTTTCCTGGGAGTTTGGTTTTGATAACCTTTCGTAACCGCCTCAGAAAGTTGGCATAATAGTCTCCATTGATGGTGTGATCCTTTTGAAGTTAATAAACACAATGACTTTTACATCCCAAAATACTGAGGCTATCACCTTCCGTATAGATGAAACGATTCTGGCCTTTAAAACAGATACGTTTCCACTGCATGGCTTAAGCATTTTTTCTGATTTTATATGTTCCTTCTCTTTTTGTTTTTGTAGACTCACTGTTTACTTCTTTTCCATATCTCTCCCTTCTTGCCTCTCTCTTTCTCTTCGTTTATATATGTTCTCTCTGTTTTACTGTACTCTCCCTCTCTCCGTTTAGCTGTCCTCTCTGACCCTCTTCTCTTTCTGTGTCTCTCTACACATACATAGACACACACACACATACATATATATATATATATATATATATATATATATATATATATATATATATATATAATAGTGATGTCAAAATAGTATGAAGCCAAAAATTCTGACAGTCAATAGGGTATAGAGAAAGAAGACATTTAAAGCAAGCAGTCTTTGCAAGAAAATGCTCAATATCAAAGACAAAGCATTAATAGGATTAATATGAATAAAAGATTGTGAATTAACTGACTGATGTTGCTTTCAAACATCGTGATATCGCCTGAAGTGTGGACGGACAGGTCCGCCTACGAAACTCTCGAGTCCGGATGCTGAAGGTAACATCAATCAAATAAATGACATACTTTTACTCAAATTAATACTATATATATATATATATATATATATATATATATATATATATATATATATATATATATATATAGTTAATTAATAATCTGTGGGTAAATAATCCAAGTGAATCCTGATACACAAAAAAGCTCAATGTATTTATTATAACAGAGTATATATATTACATAGATTAAAAATCCAAAGTTACCTCATTCGAATAGCTATTTCGACCCACAAGACTTATATGTAGGCCTTGTCAAATCAGAGATATTAAGAGCTGACAGGCTCTACAATATATATATATATATATATATATATATATATATATATATATATATATTTCATCATGGAAAGTGTAGAATTTATCTTAAGAACAATTATTTCATGTTCAACGAAAACACCCTACCGAGATATATATCAACGAAAGTGTCTAGATAAACTAAAGACATTCCAAACATCCAGGAGAATATGGAGTGCAATGAACCAGTTCAGGGCCATCACCTTCCGTATAGATGAAACAACCCTGGCCTTTAATGCAGGTATGTTTCCACTGCATGGATTGTCTCTGGATCAAATTGATGAACCTAACACTCAGCTTGGGTTAGAAAGGGTCCGGCTGGATGTGCCTCAAACATTTTCAGATTTCCCTGTGATGTGGTCAAACTGATTCGCTTTTGATCAGGTGTCAGGAGATGTGGAACCCACCGAGTAGAAACCTTCGTCATACCAAGTTCATTGTGCAGAATATTCTCAACTCTCTCACAGGATATACTAATAGAATTGACCATTTGATTTATAGTCAATCGTTTGTGATCATCATGTGGTGAACACAATCGATAGTGACAATAGCAGGATGCATAGATCTTGCGCTGTCTTCAAGACTCCTTCTTCCCCTCCAAATTTCAGCTTCCCACTTTTGCACTGTTGATAAAGCTATAGAATCATCCCCTAATATTATACCTCGTCATCATGAATGAATTTGAGAGCTAAAACCTTTTTCTGTGGGGACTTGATAGCAACAAAATGCCAAATATGTGTCTATTTTCAAGAGAAGTCACTTCAACTTGCGTTTGAGGACTTTTGTGAACAGTCAGGTGTCAGTTTACTTGGAATTAAACAATACGGTTTATAGATTTCATAGCTTCAGCGTCACTCCTTCATAGTCAGTCAATGAATTTTTCAGTCCACCGTTGTACATATGAATGTCTTCTGTGGTTAAGATCATCATATTTAGAATGTAACCACAAACCGAAAAACGATACGTTGTTCTATATTGTTTAATTTCTATGTGTGTTTATTCTTGCTGTTTTTTTTTATGATTTCTTTGGCTTCTTTCAAATTAATTTGATTCGACCATTATCACTTTCTGCTTATTTCATCAAAATATTTTATTTTATTCCTTTCAGAAATATGTTTTTTTCTATTTTTACTTCCGTTCATTTTTATTTCGTTGGGACGCCATTTTATTTTACTGATTTGTTTTTTTATTATGGCTTCCCAAAAAGCATAGTATTCAATTCTACTTTTCAAGATTAAGAAATAGATTAAGCTTTTGATACTTTTCTTAATTATCATGAAATTTAAATTATTTTTAATCAAACTTGCGTCATGTTACCGCCAATATTTAATATACAATTAACTGAATTCAAGAATTTAACATAGACAGAGGCGATAAGATATATTATTATGGCGTCCACACAGCCAATGAACCAAAAAAAATAATTTAAAAACTGATATTACCATATTACCATGGGAACTAAGGCGAATGTACACGTGACATCTATGCAACTAAGAAAAACAAGACAGCATCTGATTTAAAACGTGCAACAGCTGAATGTATGATAAAACTAAATAAATAGGACGTTTTCCTATTTATTTATCGTCATCATGAATTTATAATAATTTTATACATATACATATATATATATATTTATATATATATATATATATATATATAATAGTAAAAAAAGAAAGAACAGTAAGATACAAAATCCGGTGTTCTTATTGATATTTTTATTTTTATAAAACAGTGCTCAATGTAAATTTACAGAGCATAAATATTATAAATTAACTGATTTAAACATATCGTTCTTTCGCTACACAGTAATTACCATGTTTCAAAAACCGAAGCTAAAAAATCCAAATTTAATTATATAATTAAATTAAAAGCATTAGTTCTGTTACATCTTCAAACCAATTTTGGAATAACTTATTTTTTTAAATTTATCTTCGCTTGAAGATGAAATAGAATTTAATTTTAATTTAATCATATAATTAAATTTGAAGTTTTTAGCTTCGGTTTTTGAAACATGTTAATTCCTTTGTAGCGAAGGAACCATATTTTAAATTTTAAATATATATATATATATATATATATATATATATATATGTGTGTGTGTGTGTGTGTGTGTGTGTGTGTGTGTGTGTGTGTGTGACGTCGTCCCCTGGTCGCAGCGCCAACTGTGACGTTCTATCCTGATCTACCACGGCACCAGTTGTGACGTCACCAAACAGCACCAATTGGGACGTCCTCGCCGCGGCGCCAGCTGTTCCCTCCTCGCTGCTCCGTTCGGGTGTCGCTGCTCCAAACGTGACGTCCGCCTGTCGCGTCAGTCGTGTTGTCTCGTCCTGTGACGACCAACTGGCTTGGTATCGGTCGCGGCACCCAAATGTGACGTTCTAACCTTTTGGTGATTCGGGTGGGAATCTGGTTAGATTTGATATCAGCCTCGTCGTTCCCAACTCGCTTCCAACGCCTGGTTACCAAGGTAACTGCATTGATCTCCAGTCTGCCTACCCACGTTGTGAATTGACCTTAGGCAGACGAGATCAATCAGTAGTCGAGGCCGTAATGCAAACTGAGTTCAACGGGGGTGATAACACACAAATATGCATGAAAGAAAATAAACTGAAAACTCAAAAGTTCAAAGTATCAAAGAAAAAGGTAACAAACTTTATGTCTAGTTGTTCGATACATAGGACTGCATCTATCTCCCGACCCGTTCTGTGGATTGTGGCACGTCGTTTTCCGTTAGGCAAGTTTTAACGCTTCAAGTTGTTTGCTCTCTAAGAAATTGGTGTTTCGGTGTGTCTTTGGACGAAAGTCGAAAAAAACTTATTTCGGTGGTCTGGATCTAAGTCGCTCTTCAAAATAATTGTTCTTGGCTTGAAGAGGAGTCCGGAATTTGCGTGAATCTTGGTCAGCTGAACTCACTGGAACTGCTGGAACTCAACTCTGGAAACTCGGAGCCCGAACTGATTTCTGCTCGTAGTGGCTTCGCTTTTATGGACGCCGACCAAAACCGAGGTGGGTCTGTCGGCGTCGGGGGTTCCTCGATAATTCTAAAAACATATCCACCTCTTTTATTTCTGGTTAGGGATTTTCCACTCTTTTCCATTTTTGGGAACCTTTTCTCACTCCCACCTTCTCACCATACTTTAGAGGGCGTGAACTGCCCTTCCCACTTCTTCGTAGCAGCTTCTCATACCTATACTCTGGATGAGGCGTCGACAGCCTCCTTCGTGCGTCACGTGATCACCACTTGACCAATGATGTCTTAGTCGGCGTGGACGAATCCGCGGCTTTGTTTCAGGAAGAAAAAAAATATCTTGCTTAACTAAAAAAAATTATCTCTTCTCTTTCCCTTTTCTTCCTCTTAATCGCCGTTATCATTTCCCTAGCCGCAAACGGGACAATATAACTCTTGTTCTACACGTGGTTTTCGTCAGGTATTTTTATCGCCAATTATCAGAATGGGTGGTCTTCTTAACACGGCCTCAAAAAAGAAACATCTCCAAAGTTTCAGTCAGTCTGTCGCTTCGAAGAAAGAAGAAAAAACACTTCTGGGTCCCCATTCATTTTCTTTCGGTACATATTTCTGATAACATAATTTTATTATCGCAGGCCAAAGATGTCCTGCGGCAAGAAAATCGGTCGGTGTAGTTACTTCGTGTGTGTCGCGATTAATTTTTCCATATCTACCCAAAGCCCTGTAGTTACACCTGTGTTTTGTCAATTATCAAAATTAACGTTTTCAATTGGACTTTTCTTTGACGAACATTTCTTGATAACATAATTCTATTATCGCAGGCATAAAGATGTTCTGCGGCAAGAAAATCGGTCAGTGTAGTTACTTCGTGTGTGTCCCGATTAATTTTTCCATATCTACCCACCTCCCTGTTTTTCGTCACTTATCGAAATAACATTTTCACTTGAATTCTTCTTTGGCCAGCCGACCAGCCGTTCGTTTACGTACCCCTAGATAACACAGCCGTTATCAAAACACATCTGATTCTTTCTTTCTTTCCCTTTCTTTTTACTCAGAATTTCCCTGTCATTGTAATGACACCCTTTCGCCATCTGTTACTTATCAATATATTCATTGTCTCTTAGCCGTGTGTGTGTCTGCTTATCACCCCCGATTCGTCTCGCCTTTCTTTCTGCCTTCTTTTCTTTCTTTTCCTTTTCTGCCTCGTAAATGGTGCCACATATATATATATATATATATATATATATGTGTGTGTGTGTGTGTGTGTGTGTGTGTCTGATAAGCTTAATAACATTATCATTAAAGAAAGAATATCCCAATATTGATACATATTTTTTAATCCTATCTAAGCTTTCGGCTAACATAAGCCATTATCAAAGATGACAATTACAGTACAATATATTAAGCAATACACGGACGAAACAGTGATGATAGTCTGTTTCTGTTTACATGTATGATTTCCAAGCAACGATAAACACGTGCATATAAGACGCTGGAAGCGAAAATCGCACCACAGGTCATGACGTCACACATGACCACGCGAGAGTGAAATTCGAGAACTATTAAGTATGGGAAACCGTTAGTTTAAACCAATGGCTTCTGTTACCAATTATAGGCATTTAAGAATATTTGTGGAGATTTCATAGTTTATTTTGTTCAGATAGGGTTTCAATTGTTTTATGTATTTAGATTCAAGAAAACAATAAACAAAAACTAAAAATATTATATTCTTTAATTCCAGGTACACTGACATCTGACTGTTCACAAAAGTCTTCAAACGTAATTTGTAGCGACTTCTCTTGAAAGTGGATACATATTTGGCATCGCAGTGTTATCAAGTTCCTACAGAAAAAGATTTCGTCCTCAAATTCATTGATGATGACAAGGTTAATGCATAGTGATGACGCTATAGATTTATCGACAGTGCAAAAGTGGGCAGCTAAAAATAGGAGAGGAAGTGTGAGTCTTGAAGATGGCCCAATATCTGTGCAATTATTTTCTTTTGGTTTATTAATCCTGGAAATACAGACCAAATTATGCCCTCACCAAGCACACAACACTGATCTCCAAATGTTGGATATATTTGCAAACCCAATAATATACCACTTTCGTGAATCAAAAACTAAATAGCAGTTTCAATCACGCTGATTTTACTAAACAAGAAAAATATACAAAATCGTTTTGAGCAGCTATTAATCAGATTCCCTTAGTCGAAGCCAAAGGAAAATAAAGTCTATCTTCAGGCGAGGATAATTTTTTTTTATTTAAATTGATTTTGTCCTGAGGACATTTTCTTGGTTAGTTCTGTTCATTTATCTCTCTTCGTCTCTTGTTTTTTATTCACTTCGAATGAGATTTCATTCGTTACACTTCACTTCTCCAAGATAATTCCTTCTAACTTGCCCCAATCGAACGCAGACCTACAATGGAGTGCTGAAAAGTTCTTGGTTCGACCAAGAAACGATTCAACAAATGCGTATTTGATTTTGGGGAAATGGGTCACGTCGATAACTTTTCAGCAAAATGTATGCATATGTATCTCCAGCAAAATGAAATATCGAATCATAAAACTGACACCCCCTCCCCAGATACAGCGTTAATAAAAAATAAATGCAAACTATTCTTAGAGGAAAAATACAAATAATTAGTTTTAGAATCAAAAAAACTATTAAATAAGAAAACGGTAATAATTGGTAAGTGCACACATATAAACAAATCTATATTCTGTCATTTAAGCATTCATATATATATATATATATATATTACACATGACACGAAGGCAATCAAAACATACTACTAAATCTCACTTTCACACACTTTAGCATCGAGATTGTTTGTCACACATATTTAAATAGTATCCCTTACTTTTTTACACGTGAGACGTATCCATTTAAAACATCCTACTGCATCTTGCTAACTTTTACAAACTTTAGCGTCGAGAATATTTGCCACACATATTTAAATATTATCTGTTACTACATTACACGTGACACATATGTAACCAATAAGAAATAGCCAAATACAACACACCATTAATCTGCATCTCTTTGCTTTTTATAATTTTTATGGAAATTGAAGTCATCACGCAGAGCCAACAGTCTGTTGCATGCTTGAACGCAGGTGTTAGGCCATATGCGTTGTGGTTTTGCTCGACTATTTATATATACAGGTCAGTGATGCATTATGAGTAGTCTATTGTATTGTTCTAACGGTTATTTTGGTAGGTGGTAACGTTTATGTTACGAATTATTCTAGAGGCTATTGAGTAGAAATAATTGTGTGTACTGGTGGCTATTTACAGTGGTGTTTGTTAATTTTTTTATTTATTATTGATTGTTTGCTATTGTTATGTTTTTTGTGTGCTTATGTGTGCGTAAGTGATTTGTTAATTTGTTTATTATTTAATTAATTTATTTACTTATTTAATTGGGTTAATTTATCTTACTTATTTTTGTTTATTTACTTTAATTTATTTATAACAACCCATTATCTTTGTACGAGAATAAACAGAACGAAATTAATCCCTCTCTGACGGAGAATAAAAATACACGCAGTACGCATGATTCTAGTGACCAGCTATTTGAAAGCAGCCACATAAACACGTGGGAGACTGGTACCCACGATGATGTTCACGACGTTCACGTCGTCTGCGATGGTCCTGATGCACAACGAATGCGTCCTCATGCCACCCTACAGAGACACAGTGTTAATGTTCTGCCTAGATCAAGGTTTTAGACACTATGGTCAAGGGGACAATTGAGTGGGAGACAGTAAATGGTCTAACAGCTCTCTTCACGTTCCATATAACGCTCGTGACCCAGTAATTCGTTATCAAATATTTTCACAATCATGCCATCATGAACTTGCTGAGGCAGTTACGAAGGCTATCAACACCAAGCGGCCATGAAAAATTAAAGAAAGTGGTCTTGTTTCATCAGGACAATGTTCAAGAACATAATTACTTGATTACAATGGCCGTTTTGTGTGACTTTCGTTTCGAAGTGGTTGATCACTCTAGCTATTCGGCGGATTTGATTATCATCTGTTCACCAACATCACAAAACTTTTTGCTGCAAACCTGTATCTCAGTGATGATGACGTCATATCTGCTGTTGATGACCTTTTTTTTACTAACGGAAAAACACAATGCAGTGATGAATAAGAATAGTTGAAAATAATGAGGGCAGATTTTCGCAGCTATAACATCACTCCTTTAAAACCAGTCTATGAATTATTCAGCCCACTCTTGTAGACCCTTGCAAATTCGATGTTATATGAGTCCCCTAGGTTTCATTGACGACAAAACCCCTTGACCACCATCATCCCGAGATCAGCTGGTTTTTCTTGAAGGTTTCCTGATTCAAGATGGCTTTTGGTTCATCACTTTGAACCAGAGACAATCCATGCAGTGGAAATATTCCACTTCACCTGATCCAGAGAAAGCTTTTGTCGTTTCATCTGCACGAAAACTGAAAGCTTCTCCTTTTTGCGATTCAAAAACCATCGTGTTTATTGAATATTTTCAAAATAGCCATATGGAGAGTATTATGTGGACTTGCTGAGGCAGATACGAACGCTATAAAGACCAAACACCCAGGAAAACCAAAGGAAGGCGTCTTGTTTCATCAGTACAATGCTCAAGGACATAATTACTTGATTACAATGGCTGCTGTGCGACTTTCGTTTCGAACTCGCTATTCTGCGAATTCGATTATCATTTGTCTTCCAACATAGAAACACTTTGGATGCAAGGCATTGTGGTTATTGACTCTTATCGAAAAGTTCCACACCATCAATAAAGAGTACTAAGACAACTTTCTAAGGCGATTATGAAAGACAATCAAATCCAGAAAAACAAGAAAACTGATGAAAAAGAACTTGTTTCATCAAGACAATACACCATCGCAAAAGTTTTTAGTTTCAATAGCTACTGTGTGTGCCAGTGGCTTTGAAGTTATTGATAACGCAATCTCTTTTGGGGGAACAGATGATAGTCAAATTAGAAAATTTGACTATCATCTGTTTCCCAACATAAATAAACACTTGGCTGGGAACCAGTATCTCAGTGATGATGATTTCATATCGGCTGCTGATAAATTTATACCAAAGGGAGGAACAGTATTCTTAGATCAGTCAGAAGTCAGTTTACCAGGAAAGAAAAAATGCATTTATTCATAAGAAGTGTTTAAAATTAGGCATGCAAGATTTCCCAGCTTTAACATCATAGTCAGCCTGTGAACTTTTTATCCCACCCTTGTACCTGAAAAGAATCAATGCAGTTCTTAATATGAGTAGTTGAAATGAATGCATGCAAGATTTCACAGCTCTAGCTCCACTCCTTCATAGAAAGCCTATGAACTTTTCAGCCCACCCTTGTACTTGAAAAGAATCAATGCAGTTCTTAATATGAGGAGTTGAAAAGAATGCATGCAAGATTTCACAGTTCTAGCTTCACTCTTCATAGTCATACCTGAAAATAATCAATGCAGTTCTTAATATGAGGAGTTGAAATGAATGCATGAAAGATTTCATTTTCATAGTCAGCCCTTTCAGCCCACCCTTGTAAGTGAAAATAATCAATGCAGTTCTTAATATGAGGAGTTGAAATGAATGCATGAAAGATTTCACAGCTCTAGCTTCATTCCTTCATATTCAGCCTAATATGAGTAGAAATGAATGCTTTTCAGCCCCTTCATAGTCCCTTGTAAGTGAAAAGAATCAATGCAGTTCTTAATATGAGGAGTTGAAATGAATGCATGAAAGATTTCACAGCTTAGCTTCATTTCCTTCATAGTCAGCCTAGCTTTTCACTGCTTCCTGATAAGAATCAGGTTAATAATATGAGTTGAAATGAATGCATGAAAGATTTCCAGCTCTATCCCTTCATAGTCAGGCTATGAACTTTTCAATGAAAAAAATAATCAATGCAGTTCTTAATATGAGGAGTTGAAATGAATGCATGAAAGATTTCACCAGCCCACCCCTTGCACCTGAAAAGTCAATACTTTTCACCCTCACCTTCACTCCTTCATAAGCCTATGAACTATTTCAAATAGCCCATAGCTCCTTCACTCCCTTCATAGTCAAAACTTTTCAGAAAAGAATCAATGTAGTTCTTAATATGAGGAGTTGAAATGAATGCATGAATGATTTCACAGCTCTAGGTTCAGTCCTTCGTAGTCAGCCTATGAACATTTCAGCCCACCCTTGTACCTGAAAAGAATCAATGCAGTTCTTAATATGAGGAGTTGAAATGAATGCATGAAAGATTTCACAGCTCTAGCTTCACTCCTTCATAGTCAGCCTATGAACATTTCAGCCCACCCTTGTACCTGAAAAGAATCAATGCAGTTCTTAATATGAGGAGTTGAAATGAATGCATGAAAGATTTCACAGCTCTAGCTTCACTCCTTCATAGTCAGCCTATGAACATTTCAGCCCACCCTTGTACCTGAAAAAAATCAATGCAGTTCTTAATATGAGGAGTTGAAATGAA